>VYZR01025982.1:0-25161 GCA_013400675.1 Oxylabes madagascariensis
TTTTTTTTTTTTTTAAGTCTCTTCCACAGGAAAAGGGAAAATCTGAGAGGATAAGTGAAAAGTCTGCAGTAACTGCTATAACTATATGGACCTAATCTCTTTTTTAAGGAAACCTTTAGAGTGAGATTATGCAATCTCTTTAGCACATGGAATTGCTATAATACATTCATAAGAGCATTATAAATTTGTTACCACTTAGTAATGATTAATATATCTATTTTACGATAGATACAGCTGTGTGCTGTCCATTAGCATGTACAAATGTGTTATTTGGTTGCTGACATAGCTGCAAAAGAAAAAAAAAAATCACTGGAAGTAAAAAATATCAATAATACTAACTTTTAGGCAAAGTATCTGGAAAATCGTATCCAGAGTGGGAAACATATGTAAAATGAAATCTAAGGTTCTATGGCAGAGAGAGAAGGAGTTCATATTTCTTGAGAGAAACACAAGAAAATAAGCATCCCATCCTCATATGTATATATATACACGGACCTTTTTATTACAAAGTAGTTTAGAATAGTACTGTATTAAAGACCACCTGTAAATATGAGACGTAATAGCCTTAGCTACAGGTTGAAAAATAAAGAAATTAAGTACTTTTATTAATAAACTGAAAGCATTTGGAAGGGTTAAAATGCCATATCACTCCAACATTATCTATTGTTCAGGCAGAAAAATATTTATAGTGTAAGTGGGTTTCACTTTTTCCCCCTTATGATTTTCTTCATTACAGATTTCTTTCTCCCTCCATTTTCACACTGTTGGTTTTTCCTGGAAAGTTTTGTTGTTGTTGTCCAGAGCATGATATGTGTAGTCATTTATTTCTGTTGAACAAATCTAAAATTTGAATGGACATCCTGACAACTTAATATTTCCCTCCAAAGCCCATATTTCTGCTAGAGGATCTTCCCAAAACAGTCATGTTCCACTTTTTGCTAACATTTGGAAATGCAGGTTTTTTTCATTGTGTGAACATATTTATCCAGCTTGCTAATTCCTGTTGTCATTGCCCAGGTGAAAAACATCTCCCAGCCTGAGAATGTCACAGAGCAATGTTTCCTCCTTTTTATACCCAGCTTTGTGTTAGCTTCTTGTTGGAGGGAGGATGCAGAGGTGTGCTGCTCTCTTGTCTTGGGGTGCTTCCACAGATGCCTGCCTCTGTGTCAGGGCTGGGCCAGGCTGGTGTGTGGCTCCAGGAGGCAGGTTTATGATCCAGAGCAGGAGCACCAGGGCAGGGTGCACTGTGGCAGCTCATCAGGAGCCATGGTGGTGTCCAGGCAGTGGGGTGACAGAAGTGTCCACTGGGAGTGGAAAGAGATGTGCCTTGCTGCTTGGCTGATGGAAGGTTCAAAAGTGCAACTTTGACCTGGTTCCCCACTAAAAACAAAAACTGTGGGATGAACAGTGGGGGAGTCATCTCTGGAGTCATCAGTTGTGGGCTACCTTGATACTGAATCCTTTCAGAGAGCCAGAAGGCCTTATTCTCTATCAGTATCATCTGTGTACCTTTTTAAGGATAGAGTAATAGTGTATGTGGTGATTGCAGTGCCTTTCTCTGGGATTCTCAAAACTTTTCAGAGTAACTGATTCACCTAGTGCTGTCGGGAGAACAAAAAGAGAGGTGTTGTTTTTGCACCGTTCTTAGGTTTTGGGAAGTGGGAAGGAAAAGCTAATCAGGTATTTGGATGTCCTGAACTGCAAACAGGCATATTGATACCTTGATCTGTTGGGTCAATGAGAGTTACGTTTATCTAGAAAGACCAGGTCCTGCCATCTCTTCTGCAGCTTCACCCTGCATCCTGAGGTGATCCAACTTCTCAATATAAAAAGAATGGCCTCGTGGAAAGACAATAGATAGGAATAGAGAAGTAGATATTAGGGAGCTGAACTTGGCCTACTGTGCAGTTAGACAAGCAATGAGCAAGTGCAAAAAGAAGAAGAGAGTGGGACATTTTCATAGCATTTGACTCTTTGATCACCTCCATCATGTAATTGTGTTTTAGCATATGTGGATGCACCATTATGGTAAGAACCATTTTATTTTCTTGACTCCCTCCCTGTGACCCTTCCCATTTCTGGGCGATGTTTCAACTGCTGTGTCTGTTGCATTCTCATGTCTAGCTGAACTAGAGGGGGTTAAGGAATGTCTAGCACTCACACTGAGACCAGTGCTGGAAGAAGGTACTACAACATGACTAATCTGAAGATAAATGCATGCAAAGTGGATAGCATCTGAAAAAAATAGATCCTTCCATGTTCATTATAAATAAATAAAAGGCAAATGCATGTCTCTCTTTTCTCTTGGCAGAACCAGCTCCTTGCAAAAGGCTTGCTGTTTATGGAAGAGAAGGTCAAGCTGTGTGAAGGTAAGTATAGTAGGAAACCTGTTTTGAAGGGAGCTGTGCTTTGATGTGTGGTCAGACGAGATGATTTGGATGTCTGGAAAGCATACAGCCCTTTCTGGTGCTGCCCTGGGGTGTCACGCAGCCCCTCAGGAGCCCTGGTGAGACTTAAAGGGAGGGTGGGCTGTTTGAATAGCCACAGAGCCACGATGCTCCCACCAGCCACAACTGCTGCACAAAAGCAGGAACGTGGGTCTCGTGTGGCAGCTGAACCTGGGCTACAGCAGTTCTGGTCTGGACATGGATCCTGTTGCAAAACTGCTTAGAACTGCCTCCTGCCTTTCATTTCTCAGTGTGATTTGCAGCTTGATGTAAGCACAACTTTGGTTTCTCTGTCATGCTTTTGAGAGCTGAACTATCAAGCTTTGTGTAAATTTAAAGGAAAGAACTTTGGGTGAGAATGAAATCCTTCAGGAAAGAAGTTGATCCCACATGGAGTTGTGTTCAAACTTCTGCTGCAGAGCCTAAGGGCCAAGGCTAGTGTGGTGTGGCCACTCAGGACCCCACCCTGCGGGGTCCCCTGTGACCTGCGGGGACCTGGTCACATTTAGTAACCGTTTCAAGTGAAGCCAGCACGTCTTTATTCAAAACCAAGCTGCTCTCTGGTTTGACCCAGTTTTCTAGCCTGCAGGGAAGTTCTCTTGGTAATCACCAGTGCGTTGTATGTGGGTCATTAAATGCCCATAGACGCTTATAATCTCACGTCATTGCTGGTCCTGGATTCCTCTGCGCCATTCTTCACCAAGTGACTTCACCCAGCTGGCAGGCTGTGGGATTTGGGCCCCAGAGGAGTTAAGGGGTTGCCAGCCTCCTGCTTGGGATGTGCTTCTTCAGCCTTGGCCCTGGGAGGGAGGGAAAAAGGCAGACTCCTGCATTTTCCAGAATGTGGGTACCTGCCTTGCCACTGCCAGCTCTTCAGAATGAATGCTGCAAAGCTTACCAGAGACTTTGGTTTCTGTATTCACATAAAACTATTCCAGTATCTGCTTTAGCATTACGAAAATTGACTTTGAGTCTGTAATAAGCTGAGATCTGCCCAGGAGGATTTTACAGATGCTCAGGTAGTTTGAGGTCAGATGAAATTTCCCAGCCAGACAGCAAAACACCTTCTATGCCTCATTTTTCTGTCCCTAGCTTGAAGTGACACTGGAGCCACTTTGCTGTGCAGGCTGGCATCACTGCAGGAGATGACTCAGGGGAACCTTTCTTTTATAATGTGTGGGCTTGTTGCAGGACTTGTGGTCACAGCAATGAGGATTTCTTGGTTAGTTCTGTCTTCCTGGAAAACTTACACTGCCCTTGCACCTAGACAGAGTGGCTGCAGGGCAGCAATGTTTTATCTGTGTCTATTTTTCAGTCCCAGCCTCTTTAACAGGATTTTTCTTTATACAATCTGTCAGAATCTCTTTCAATGCTTGCAGGATGTATGATTTCTTGAAGAAACAAACCATTCCTGCTTCCCCTTCAGAAGGAGAAGTGATCTCTGACATTTCATTCTGTCTCCAGGCAGCAAAGCATTACAGTCCTGGGTAGGAGGCAGAGGAGGGAAAAATTTAAACATTCAATTAATCTGTTTCCTGTTGTCTTTTTTGCTTACACTTGGCAGTTGTGGTAATGGGTAGCTGTTTGTGGGGGTGTTAGGTAGTTTCTTGTCTGCCTGCAGTTCCAGTTTTGAAGCCAGAGTCATAACCAGTGAAGCATCTCTTTGAACCTTTCTGTGGTTGTTGGTGGGCTGGCTCTCTGCTCCAAGGGAAATGTCTGCAGGATCTAGTCCTGCTGGCTCTCTGCTCTCTGGCTGTGTCCTAAGCAGCACAACCCACGGGCAAGCACAGTGACAGTCTGTGTGGAAGTCTGCAGGTGAGAAAAGCACTTCAATACAGAGTGATAAGGCAGGCTCCTTTGAGTTGCAATTGTACATGTTCCTCATGTAGGACCTTTAGTGGCCTTGAGCCTGAGCCTTCAAACCTGTCTTGAGTGGCCATCTTCCATTACTGCTCTTTAAGTCTAGACTGCTTGGGAGACACTGTGGGAGGTATTCTGGAAAATTCTTTTGTGAGAAACTTGTGATTTTAAACCTGAGTCTGTATTTGCACCTGGGATTTCTAGGGATGTATCTAAAACTTGAAATAAACATTGCAAACCTTTAGCTAAACTACTTGGAGGCTTTGGGCCCAGATGCTGAGGAGCGCGCAGCTTTGTAAGTCAAACCTATAAGCACAATTTGATCACAATTGTATTCCTGTTATGGGAATTCCAAGTTACATAGCTTAGTCTGCCTTCATTTTAAGTTACCCAGTTACATTTGGGGATGTTTGAATTGGAGTCATGTAAGGGTTGGCCACAAGTGGATTTAGTTTGGGAACCTTCACAAGTGCCTCATTAGTCATTAGTGCCTTTGCTGGGATTCCTGACAGGTGCCTGACTGCTGCCTGGTACTGAGTGCGTGCTGGAGGGGGCTCAGCTCTTCTAAATGCTCTCTCTGACCCAGATGCAGGGTGATGTTGGACGATCAGCTGATGTTGGCTGTGACCTGCTGGTTCTCAGATTCAGCTGTTCTTGCGTGGCCTCTCCCCTGCTAGCTGAGCATGTTAACTGTGAGCTGTGCAATTGCACAATCCTGTGCTGTGGAGTTAAAGCCTCTGGTTGAAGAGGGGCTTCACTCTTGTGTTGGAATTGGTCTCACGTTTTGCACAGAACAAACAATGGTCACAGCCTTGTGTCTCTGTCAGTTAAGGGGAAGCTTAGCTGGGTGATGTCCAGTTTTGGGCAGAAACTGCGGAAGCGAAGCCTCTCTTGCTTGGGGAATTAGAGAGTACTTAGAAAATCCAACTTGCTTTTAGTGTCCCTGTCACTAAAACTCTTGCTCCCAATCTCCATTTCCGTAGGTGAGGATCGCATTGATGTCCTGTCTGAGATCTGGGATCACTATTTTACAGAGACGCTTCCTACACTCCAGGCAATATTCTACCCAGTCCAGGTAATCCTAATTACTGTTCAGTCAAGTGAAGCAATGTAACTGCAATGCCTGCTAATGGCAAGTGGCAACTTCTCAGCCAGCAGTGCTGTTTGGCCAGTGGCTATATACATGTCAAGCGTTTGAAGTAAATCTGGGAGGAAGTAGAGTTTGTCCAAGTATTAACTGTAAGAAGGACTGCTAAAATCTACTGGACAAGCATGGTGTTTTGGGCTGTATTTATTCCCAAGTGTCTACTCTGTGCTTAGCTAAGCTTGTGCACAGAAACTGTTGGACTCTACCTTGTCTAGACTGAAGCTCTGGGCTATTTGTATTTCTAGTTCCTTCTTTTTTAAATAGCTGTGACTGTTGGTGCAGATGACAACACTGACAGCTTGTCTTAGAGGTATAAATCTGAAGACTGGATCAGAAGAAAATGTGTTTAACTCACCCTAATGACTTTTGAAGGGCTTATATCCCACTTGTGCCTTTGGGAAATCCTCAGCTGGGTTTTTTTAAGCTTCAATAAGGGGACATGTAAGTCTACGGGTAGAGGAAGAATGAACACTTTATGTAAAACCTTTTTACACTGGGTATTTTGAAAGCTTAGTATCCCATCAGAAGTGTTGAGCTGTATCATTTTTTAATGTAGTTTTAGTCAGGGTTTCCATATGAGCAGTCTAATTACCTCCCCAGCCTATTTTGAACTTTTCTGCCATCAGAGGAAAAGAAAAATGTACCTCATGTGGAGAATGACGTTCTTGGAAATGCTAGCCTCCTCCCCTTGACTTTTGCCTCTTCTGGAAGACATTATTTCCAGAGCCTTTTAATATTATTTTCCCTTGTATTGTTTGAAAGGCAGCAGGTAAAGCTCAAAGCTTGCCCTTTTCCTCTAATCCTATTAAAGCTGGCATTTCCTAAAAGAGAAAGGACTTCTGCAAAGACAGACACTAACCTTTCTACTGTGTTTATTTTTGTTCTTTCTTTGCTGCAGATGCTTGAAGGTAGGTGTTTGACAGGTAAAACTGTGCAACTATAGTACCCTCCCTTTCTCTCCTTTTGTAGCTGACTCTCAGTGAGGGAGTGACCTATTTAAGCAGGGGTTTGTCTGCGCTGCAGTTATCTGTATACTGTGGAAACAGTTGAGCTGTCATACCCACTGATGCTAATAATTCTGCCCCTTAACAGAAAAATCTACTGCCCTGCTATTAAATGTCTCTGATGAGAAATGGGACAGAAGTTACAACACTGTGGGTGCAGCTTTTGGAAGCAACTTTGTTCTAGTGGTGAAAGGGTGACTATGGGATGTCGAGATTCTTTGAAAACATAATTTTTTTGCTGTATTTGTCTTGTCACAATATCTGAGTCACTCAAAATATATCAGCAAAGCTGTAAAGTTTGGGAAGTATTGCCTCTTTCTGGGTGAGGAACTGAAGGGTAAACAGACAGGATATTTAAAGCTTTGTAGGCACTTAAGTGCTACACAAGTGTATGGATTGGGCTGCCTAAATACATCCAAGAATTTAACTCAGAGGAAATTGCTCTAGGCTACCACAGAGAGAGTTGCTGGCACAGCAAGAAATAGAAATTGCTCTTATGCCAGACCAGTGTCCTAATAACAAAATTGGGCTTTTCCTAGAAATAGGGAACTGTATGTAACCATTTGTACCGTGTGTCACAACATGTGAGGATAGCTCGTCCAGCGAGTGTCTTCCATCAAGCTGCAGTTCTTTGTGCACTGCTCTGGTAGATGGGAAAGTCAATTTGTTCTTGATTCCCCATCCTTTCCTGCAAATATCTGCAGGATTATTTAGTTGTGCTCTTCTGTGATCCCAGCAATTACCCATTCAGAATGAAACTGAGTCAGCCACATGTGTGAGCGTATGTTACCAAAGGTAGTAACTCACACCAGCCTCGTATCTCAGCTGAGTTTAACCCCAAGGCTCAAAGCTGTTGCAGAAATATGACCTTTAAGCAGCCAAGTTGGTTAAATTGCTGTACAGAGGGAAACTATGTAAACAGGTCACTGGCTTTTGTATAGTTGCAGCTGTTGATGTGACTATTGGTGTGGAAAAAAGAATAGCAAATCTTGTTTTGCTTGGCACAGAAATGTGTTTGCATTTTGAAATGGGGTATGAAGTTAATGGGACTAAACTGGATAATATAAATAAAAAGTTTGCAGCTGCTGAAATACAGTTTTGAGAAAGGTACTGGTCTTTCCTGCACGTTTTTTCTCTACACGGTGATGGTTTAAAATAGCAAACTGCTTTTATTATGGCCAAGCTGCCCTCCATATTATTGGTTTTAATTTATATTTACTTATTGATAATGCTGTTAATTATGACATGCAACCTATTATGAATTAATGATTAACTGCTGTTAATTTCTTCCAGCTAAATATTTGCTATGTTGAGTGTGTTATGGAGATCATAAAATGATTCCCAAGCAGACCATGGGGCAGAGATTAACCTACTGAGAAGAACAAGGCAAACTTTTCAGGCTGGAAAGTGCTAGGCAGGGCTGGGAGGAAAATTTCTGCTCTTGAGTTGCAGTGGGGCAAGAGAAAGTCATGCAGATGTTAAACATAGCAGAGGGAAAGGTGGTAACACCAGAATGCCAAATGGAGTTAGACTGTGTTTAAATATGCTGAGAAGTATTATATCATCTGTTAAGCCTGTTCACTTGTGTTGTTGATGTAAAATAGGGATGCCTTGCAGAAGATATTAAAGCTGGCGCTTTTTAAAATGATGTTTGGTTCAAGCAGGCTTGCTAGCTTTGCTCCAGCCTAAATCCTAAAATCTGTAATGGACTGACTTGTAGATTTTTGTCATATCAGCAAGGTCTAAAGTGCAGACATTGAGCAAAAAGAGGGTAAAATATAGGTCAGAGGTAGATTTAGTTAAGAAATATTCTGTAACAATTTTGTTCCCTACCAAACCTTCTCTGCTTTCTCAGCTCCAAGTGCGAGAAGCACAAGCTACAAGCTACATCCAGCCTGGGCTTTTTTGTGAACAAATTGGCTGGCAAGTGTTACGAATACATACATAGTAATTTGGTGAACTACAGCCCATTTCTGGCTTCACCCCAAACCTAGTGGTGCCACAGATGAGGTGATGCCCACTTCCGAATTTGTGTGAGACTTATAGGAAAGAAATTCAGGAGTATCACGAATCCTGAACATGAATGACCAGGGAGTGTTTTGCCACAGCAGCAATGGGCAGAATAAACCCTCCTGTCTGTGTGCCCATGTGTTGGTATGATGCTTACACATCCCTTTATCTACACTTGGATTTTGCCTTCTTTGTTTTTTTAGGGTCAGGAGTTGACTATCCGTCAGATTGCTCTTCTTGGCTTCAGAGACTTGGTCTTGCTAAAAGTAAAGTTGGAAGAAATCCTTCCCCTGGTCCAGACAAAGGTTCCAGCTTCCATTGTCCAGATGCTGTTAATTCTGCAGGTGGGAAGCCTCTGCTTTTCTTTGTCTGACTCTCTTGGGTATCTTGACCTCGTTGAAATCATACAAACACTGGAGGAAAAGTGGGGAAAGTAGAGGGTGTGATGAAGGGGGTGTGATATGTCCTTATTTGGGAGTGGTCAGTGTTAAAATGAGAGCTGAATTTGGATGCCCTGAGCTTTCCTGGGAACAGGTAAAGATGTTGCCTTGAAAAAGCCATGTTTTTGTAATTTTGTGGGTTTTTTTGTTTTTTGGTTTTTTTTTGGTACCTCTCCACCTCATCTAGGAACAGTGTCAGGACTCTTCTATTCACACAAATGTTCATCTTCTAGCTTGTCAGAATGCCTCTTTGTGCCCTAATTTTCCTGATTTCTCAGCTTTGCAAGGACAGGGAAAGTCTCTATCACAGCAGATAATGGAATTTGAATGAACTGGGGCTCTGGCTGCTTGACACCAGCTCCTTGGCTGGCTGGGATGCTGAGTAGTGCCCATTGGAAGAGAAATACCTTTTGGCAGCAGGCAAAATGAGAGGCCATCTTTCACAGGCCTCTCCCAAGAGATCTAGAGCATCTGTGATAACTATCCTCTTTATCCAGATCTCAACAGAATACTTTCCAAGCATGCCAAATACAGCCAGTTTTGGTTTTTTCTCATATTGCCCAGCCTGACAGTCCTGAAAAATGCCATATTTACATGTTTGAGTTGATAGAATCATAGAATGTTTTGAGTTGGAGGGGATCCTAAAGATCATCTAGTTCCAACCTCCCTGCCATGGGCAGGGACACCTTCCACTAGGCCAGGCTGTTCAGAGCCCCTCCAGCCTTCCTCTGAACCACATGCAGGACCTTCCATTTGACCTTGTTGATTATCATGAGATTTGCACAGGCCCATATCTCGAGCCTTTCAAAGTCCCTCTGGGTGGCATCCCTTCCCCTCCAACACACCACACAGCCTGGTGGCTTTTATTTCTTCTCCAACATAATGGGTGTCTGAGGACGAAACTTTATGAAGCACAACCACAATTGCGAAGTGGCTATGCTGGTAGTTCTATATGAGTTCTCACTGTTCCGATGTTCCAGTGGCCCAGCCTGGAACAGCAGGTGATACTAAAGTGCTACCTCAATTTCCCTGAAATATTTTTTTAATACAAGAATCTTGCGTGCAAAGAGGATCTCAAAGCAGCACATTTGAGGAAAAAAGCTTATTGAAGCTTTGCAGGAAGTTAAGTCTGAACGGTTTCTGAAATTACTGTTAAATTGGTTGGGGTTATCTACCATCTTCACAGCTGTAAGCTGAACCACAGAGGGTGCTTTGCCTGCAGTCCTGCCTAGGAAAAGAGCAGTGCTTTGCCCAAGGCGTGTTAAGGCTTTTCTACGAAGAGATGTTTTCTGGTAGAACCGCCCTGGCATAATTACATTGCTGTAGTACACTGTGCACATCCTCAGTGGGAGCACACCTTGTACCTTCCTGTCGCTCGCTCAGAAAAAAGAACTGTCTGCTCAATGTCTTTAGGGTGTAACTTGAACAAGGAGATTGACCTGAAAGGCACCCAAACCTCCATCAACTCCAAAAGCTTTACTGACACAGCTGAGATATTCCAGTGCAGAGAGAATTGACAGTCCTTAGGCTTTATTCAAGGACCTTTTAAGGGTAATGTTGACTTTTTGTGCTTGATTTTCAGAGTGTCCATGAGCCTACTGGCCCCACTGAGGGCTACCTACAGCTGGAAGAACTGGTCAAGCAGGTGGTGTCACCATTCTTAGGTTTGTGTGAGGATCACAGCTCCTCTGGCAGCACCTGCTTGCTTGGTAAGACATGCACATTGTGCTGAAGCTATTATTGGGGTACTCGGGTTGGGTAGTGGAAGGCATTTGTGCTGGAAAAGGAAACAGTGCATGACTCCATGACAGACAGAAAACAAAGGCTAAAACACCCTTGAGAAGGCCCTGATTAATGTTTCTGAATGTAGATTCTTGTGACAGGCTTTTCCTTTTCCATGACCTAGTGAACTATTAGTGCCTCGTCACTCCACACACACACACACACCTGGAAACGATCCCCTCTCTCTGTACATGGACTGGATTTTAAAACCCCTTTGTCTGTGCCCGGTGTACTGGTTTCACCACAGTGAGAGACTGTACCTGGTCTTTTGCTGCCTGCTCTCTGTCCCTGCTTGCTAGCCTGCTTCAGCTGCTGCATCAGTCAGCTTTTGCAAACAGCAGAACTGTCACATACTAATTCTGAGGGATGACAGGGATTTTGCATGAAGTCTTCCTTCCATCTGAGGATTCTGTTTAAAAAAACCCCCAAATTAAAATTCTGTGTTTAAAGACTAAGAATCCTGTGGTTAAACATGTCTAGGTAGAGAATGGGCACCTCACTTATGGAAGAGCATGCTTATTCTGGGAAACTTCTTCATATGATGCAGGAGCTCTGCTTACACATTTGGCCAGCCAGAAGAGATTGGCTAGCTAATGGGCATAGTGTTACTGATTTGATAGTCAAGAAGATTTAAATAGAACAAGTGAAGAAAGCTCCAGTCTCCCTCTGTTGTTACTTGCTTTAGCCTGTGCTTCGATGCAAAATTGTAGCAAGCTGGAGACCCTCAGCCTGCCTTGTACTACATACACTTCAGCAGCATATGGGAAAAGATGGTCGTGTGGTAGAAGAACTTACAGGAACTCAGACAATCTGTGCTTGTAATAAACTCACGGCATTGCTTTAGGAAAACTGTGGCTCAGGAGTTTTGTTCTTGTGGTTGCTGGGCAATCAGGTATCTTCTGTGCAAGTGAACATGGTTGTACAGTTCCGCGTGGGTTTGCAGATCTGATCCTAAGGCTCAATCTAGACCAAAATCCCCTGTAAAAGTTGGACTTTGACAAATTTAATTGCTTTGCTGTTTATGGACATCTGCATGCTGCTGGGATAGTTTGAAAGGTAGCTGCGTGATCTGTACTGAAGTTTCTAGCTGTCCTGGATTTCTGCCAGCTGAACAAGGCATTTGTGCTATTTAAAAAAAAAGAAAACGTACACAAACTGGCCTTGTAAAGTTTATATGACTTAAAATAATTGAACTTACTTTGATTTTAGCTGTCATTTATTTGTGTGTATTTCCAAGGTGGCCTTTTACCCTTGCTCCACCTTGTGCTGAGCATGAGGAAAGAAGGAACTTGTGTTTGCAGTACAAGACAGGCACTGCAAACCAGCACTTTTCTACAAATAATCTTGGTGTTTTCCAAGTGCTGCTATGGAGGTGTCTTCTTTTCCTTAACTTTCACTTGTAATCAGACTTCTTTCTCTTCTTCTCTCCCTCTTTCAGTTACCCTTTTGCTTTCTCAGAACCAGTTTCTTCTCTCACTGGGCAGCCTGTAATGATGGTGAAGCCCAGTAGGTTCGCTGTAGTAGCTTTTGGGAAGGTTTCTGTTGGGCTTTGGGTGTGCTTGCGTTCTACACAGCTGCTCTGGAGGCCAAACTGCCCTCTGGACAGGAGCCTTCAGGGTAAATGAGTGCTGGGAAATGTGACTGAAGGTGTCTGGTCCCAGCTGTGAGTATTCATAAGGCTTCAGCCTGCAGGGCTGCTGTAAAGCTGATTTGAAGTGAGAGAGGTGTGAAAGGGACAGGACTGCTCACAAAGGAGAATTGTAGATGGCAGCATTCCCATGTGCCCCCTGTTAGCACCCTTTTTGCTTTGCCTGTGTAAATTAGGCAGAACCTGCATGGTAAGGATGGAGTATGCCAAAGGGATCCAGCTGGCTAAGAAACAGGGTTTATATTGGGGATAGGAGAGAAGATAAAACAGGCACACATCACTGCTGATCTGAGGTTGCTTGCAAAAGAGTACTAGAAAAACTCCTCCCAGTTTATATTCCTGGTCATAAGGCACCAAAATAAAAATAGAATTTCTAGTTCAGCTACGCACGACAACTGGCCAATAGCAAGGTGAAGTGTTGTCTGCTTACCTGTTCCTCCCTGCAACAAGTAGTTTGTTTTCTGCTTTTCTTTGTGATACAAGCTTCCAAAACTCTTACAACCTTCAGTGATGGGTGCTTTGCTTTTCATCTTGTTACTTGTGTTCTGCAGTCTTGATTGGAACCCTTTATATGGTTTAAAGGCTTCTGACTTTATGAAATGAGACCCTGCCCTTCAGTGAAGTTTGTGAGAAACAAAGAGACACATAGGGAATAGCTCCATCAGCTGCTGCAGAGATAGACCCACAAGAGGTGTCCAGAATCACATGGAACATTGCAGGGGAGTGGAAGCCAGCAGGTGAACATTAACAGTGTCTGATTCAACCTGCTGGGGTGGGATTACAGCGAGCCAAGGCTAAACTCTGACCCCTGCCTTCCTTCAAGCTTTCAGTGTCAGAATTGAAATGTGCTTCATGATACTGCGCTGGGGACTGCACCTTGGGTCTGTGCTTTAGAGCTGGCGTTTTTCCTCCTTAATGCTTTTGCTGAGCAGATCATATAGCCCACACCCATCCAATCTGTGTCACTGCCTTTCCTCTTCAGCACAGATATTGCCTTTCCCTTGTGCCCTTTTTCCCCAGGCTGTTGTGGACTGTTCCTGTGCACTGTTAGGTGTTTCCTGTGTCCAGCCTCCAAACCAGACGTGTTGCAAAGTGGATGAAATGTCCTTTTTCTGGCATGATCTTTAAAAAATATGGTGGGATAATGCCAACAAAATGGCCTATTCCTAGGCAGATGGAGAGACATGCAATGTAAGCATCAGGAATTTCACATAGACAACAGCTAATGGCACTTCCTGAGAAAAATTTTCAGAGAAAGGGATGGCAGTTCAAATCCCCACTGAATGTTTTTTTTTGGAGACTTGTGCTGTTTTAGTGTCACTTATTGTACTCTCACCTACATGTGAGTACTGACTTGGTCTTCACCCCTTGATAAAAGAGAAGACTCTCAGGGTGCTAAAGAGAGTCCCTTGGCTGCACTGGTGACATTTTGGCTCACTTCTCTTGCAGGCAGCAGCCCCTACAGCAGGAGAGGAGGTCTCTCCTCTCTGTGGCAGAGGCAGATCTCCTTTCCCAGCACCTAGCACTATGAACAGTGAACTCCTGAGTGTTTTCCAGTGGTAGTGAGGTGCTGCACACTGGATTTTCTCTGCTCCCTGAGGCCAGCCTAGCAGTGTGGGCAGTGCTTTGTTTGTGTGCTGTTGACCATTCCTGCTTCCTCTTTCCCTTCCAGAGAGACGGTACTCCAGGTCCCGTCCCAAGGCCCTGACCCCACTGACAGAGCAGGAGGGCGAGGCTTACCTGGAGAAGTGCGGAAGCGTCCGTCGGCACACGGTGGCCAACGCTCACTCGGATATCCAGCTCCTGGCCATGGCCTCCATGATGCACACGGGCATGGTGGCCGAGGAGTCGGACACTCCTGACAAATGCCTCCTGCTGCAGCCCAGCTGCTTCAGCCACAGGCAGTGCTCCAGCGAGCCCAGCATTGCCGACGGCCCGGAGGGAGTGGTGGCAGCAGCCACGAGGCAGGACCCTGCCGAGCTGAACTGCACCTCTGTCAGCTAGGAGGAGTCCGGCTGAGGAGTGGAGAACTGTATGCACTAAGCTGGACAAAGTGATGTGTCATCCCTGCTGGGAAAAAAAGAGAAAAATAGGAATTTTGCTCGTGTCATTGAAATGGGCTCGAGGGTTTTTATGGCTGAGAATGCTCTCTTGCATAGGTTCTTTTACCAGGCTGGGATCAGTGTTGATGGAGGTACCAGCCTGCTCCCAAATGACCACTGAGGGCTGCGAAGGTTTTGCTGTTGAACAGCACGGTCTCCCTTCTGTAAGCTTTCTCCCTCTACTAGTGTAAACTTTTTGGCATCAGGTTTCCTTCTTTTTCTTTTGTATGATACAAATTGAGTTCTTTCTGCTTTTCTCCATCTTTCCCAGTTGTGCTTCTTCTTTGTTCTTTGTCCCTGCAATGGAGGCCTCTGTGCTCAGTGTTCTCTTTGCTTCTGGTGCTAGCGTGGTGAATGCTGAGCACTTCATTTCTCTTTTAAAGTTGAACTCAGGGATGAAACCATTTGCATCCTGCAGAATGATCTGAAGTGGCTTGTGAGAGGAGGAAATCCTTCACCTTTCTTCCCATGGGCATGGATGAAAAGTCCAAATCAGAATTAATCAGACTCTACTTTTTTCCCAGGTCCGAAGAGAACCGAGTACGCGTGGAGTCTGAGCTGAGTACCTCATATGTACTTTATTTGGTTCCAGTCATGTCTCGGCGGTTCTGGTATAAGTTGGGTGCAAAGGATGGCTGGGGCATGTAAATTGTGTGCAAAATATCCTAAGCATCCTGCCATTTGGCATCAGTTTGCTCTCAAAATTTCAGTGGCGATAGGGCTAGGATGAAAGAGAAAATCAAATGGGAAGGAGATGCTGCACTTGTGTGGGAGATGTAAAGGTGCTTCTCAGCACTAGACCGTCATGACTCCGGATCAGGAGGGGATGATCAGGATTTCATCCTGGGCCTACTCTGGTCCTTTTAGCACTTGCAGATTTCATGAGACTGAGGATCATCAGCAGGGTGTGGAAAGGAGCCCTGTCTCAGTGTATTCATGAAGTGCTCCTGACCTCCAGTGGTATCTGACTCAGTGCAGCACTGCTTTTAAGATAAAGTGAGACCTCTTCATAGTCTTTGGTTTTGTTTTTATTGTGAAGATTAGGAGTGGGTCCAGTTTGCAGGTGTCTGTGTCAGACACTGCAGTCCGCAGTGTCTTGCACTGGTACTCCACTTACCCCGCACTTGGTACTCCAATGCTGCTTCTGCGGGGACAGATCCAAGCTGTTTGAGCTGTCCCCAGGATACTCTGCTGATGTCTTGCTAAGCAGATTTGCAAGTGTAGTTATAGGCTTAGAGGTGAACTGCAGTGCTGCCTTAAATGTCAAATCCCATTAAAAATATGGACACAACACAACTACCACTTGAATCTACTCCAAGTGGTACTGTAAGTGTGTTTTGACAAGGGAACAGAAGGTTAGGATGAGCCTTCGGGACTTTTTTTGCATGCTATGACATTAACTGCAGAATTTGCCCTGCTTCTGTTGGGCATTAAACATCTGCTCCACTGGCTGCACTGGAAGTACAGCTCTGACCTGGCAGGATTTGGCATTAGTAGCACACGCAGCAAGCAAAAGGAGAGCAGGTTATTATTTGGCCACAAAGCATCAGTAATACCAGCTATGAGCTGTGCTGCCTTGATAAATGAGGGTGTTGCTATGTCTATTGTGGTTTGCAATGTTGAGAGAAATACTTGGATGAGCCTCCTTTTCCTTCCTGTCACCAGAGCTCTTGGCCTTTGGGGAAAGGCCGAGTGTTTGGATCACCAGCTGTGCCTCCCATGTCAGGAAAAGAGGTTCAGTTGTGCTGGTTGCCTCCTCCTCCTCAGAGCACCCACAGTCCAGCAGAGGCCAGGAAGATGTGCCTTTGAGCAGCGTTCCCTCAGATGGATTATAGGATAAATTGCTCTCCTGATCATAAATTGGACTGACCAGGCCAGCTTACTGTCATTTGCCCCAGGGCAGCCATGGATTGTGGTGGAGCTCCAGAACATCTGTGGTGGCAGCCAGGCCATGCTGGTCTCACCTTGGCACAGTCCCTCCAGCGTGGGGCGGATGATGGTGTCCTGCTCACAGTTAATTTCTTTGGCCCCCTGCTCTGATAAAACCTTCTCTTTGTCACACTGAGGTGTGTGGGGAGGTGGTCATCCTGCAGCATTTCAGTTCACTGTTATGAATGCTTTTCTTCTTTCTGTTTCTCCTGTAACCCATTTGCCTTCTGTAAATACCCAAACCTTTTAGAGATTAGGGAGCAGCACCCTCTTTTATAGTGAAAACTAGAATGATTTATTTATTTCCTGACATATTCTTGGATCATCTCTAGGGCTAATAGGAGTTAGTCCTGGTTTTAACTTGAATTTCTTTCGTTTTACACATATGTATGATTTTAATTATTTTGGTTTTGTATCTGTTACTTTGCAAAAATTTGCACCAAACCCTCTGAATCATGCACTTCCCCCATTGTTTTGTTTTTTATGGAGAATTAAAGCTGGTGGCTTTACTTTGTAAACTGAAGTAAACACAACCCTATTCTGTAAACCTCACTGAGTGTATGGCCATGACCACCACATTCACAGCCATGTGAGATTGCATAAGGCTCTGCAAGTGCCTTTCTTTTACAGATGGGGTAAACCTGAAGGTGGCTGGAAGGCTGTGCCATGGTGGCAGTGTGGGTCTGGTCCAGAAGGGCCCTGGGAGCAGCTCTGAGGGGCAGTGCTGAGCGCCTGCCCTCTGCTGAGGAAGCTTCCAGTCCTCTGGAAGCAAAGACTCTGTCCCCATGCCAGAGCTGCAGCATGAGAAATTCTTGCATTTTGGATACAGGGTTGTGGTTTGGGGTTGCACTGTGTTGCTGACCATGTCACACAGCTGTGACAGGGCCACAGGGCGTGTCTTTTCTACCCTTGTGGTCACCAACTTGAGAAAACCTCCTGGAGGAGCTGTCAGAATGGGAAAGAGTTTCTCTCACCACCTCCTGAAGTCTGTTACCTTCTACTTTGATAATGACTTAGACTGAGTTACTTATCACACTGAATCTGGCTTCCATTTTTACTCTGTCTCCTTCTTAAGGTAAGTGATTTATTCTGCGTCCATGCAATTCTGTCATAAACTTATTGATGGGGCTATTCTTAGTACCACTGGCCTTTTTCCTGATATTCCCCATAGCCAAGCACATGTTTTTATTGCCAGAAAGCCGAGCTGCTTCTGGCCCTAGCCATGTGGACAGCAACTTGTTTTTTTTTTTTTTCAATCAGAAGACTTGCACTATATCTTGCTGGCACTGATGACAGCAGGGTGAACACTGCAGGATTTGGATTGCCTTTTCTTTTTAGGTCCAAGTGGCAACGGGTTCACCTGCCAGGCCTTTTGGCACTTGCCACTGAGTCAGCAGATGGAAAATATTTGGCTCTTAGAGGCAGCCTGTGTCCCCCAGAAAGGAGAAGCTGCAGGTCTAATGAGAGACAAATTGTGGTATTTATGGTGTGCTTAGTTATGTGAACTTCTTAATTTTTGCTTTAGTCTCAGAGTAGCAAACTTCCCTAACTGGATTCCCTGTTCCTTCTCAGCCTGGCTCCTTCCCCACGCCAGCAGCAGGACTCCTGGGCCTGGCAGAGTGCACCTTCCTCACCCTGAAGGGAAGTTGTGCGTTAGACAAAGCCACCAAATGAGTGTCTGAGCTCCTGAAAGAGGCCAGGCTGCCCGTGTTCCCTGGCTGCCCCTTCCCCACTTGGGACAGGTCTACACAGAGCCAGCACCGCTTCCCACTCGGGAAAGCAGGTGAGAAAGCAAGACCCACCCTGGCACGGATTCTCCACAGTCCCCAGGGAGTTTCCCAGGAGTACCTGAGCTGGAAATTCAGCCCACAGTCAACATTCTCTGTAGGAAAGTCACTGCAAATTTTCCCATTAATTAAAAGTGTGAAGAGCAGGGTGTTTGGTATTTCCCTGAGCAAAGAGGAGGTAGTCATCCTATTCATACTTCAGATATGAAAGGTGGATCTGGCAGGACAACAGTAGGTTAAAGGGGTTATTCTTGCTTGTCCACACATTTGGAGAGTGCTTTCTCTTCCCCTTTCTATCCCAACAGCTCCAGGTAAGGGGCATCAAGCATTCATCTACATAAACAAAAGCTTTAAAACAGAGGTAGCAGATTTTAAAGCAACTTTGCAGCAAAGGTACAGGTCATTCTCATCAACGTGGTGCTCAAAATTGCATGCTGTGAAATAACTGCCACTTGCCACCTGAGAATTGTCTGCCTTTTACTCATTACTTGCATCTGAAGATACTTTGTATTTTGTACAAGATACAAGTAGCCTTGTTAGTTATTTCCACCTGGGAGAGCAAGTGCTGTGTAATTGTTGTGCCAGTTTACGTCTCCCGTATGTGTAAGTTCATCCCTTCCAGGAGGCTAATCCTATCTCAAGCTCTTCTTCAGGTCTTGTGAAAGCTGTCCTAAGTCCACAAGGAGTGGCAGCTCAGATGTTTGAGTAGTTTGGGTGCATTTCTCCAAACCAAGTGATGAAAAGAAGTGACAACTCCAGTGCTTAAGTAAGTGGACTGAAAATTGTCGTTATTCATCAACACTTACTGTGCGTGGCCAACACACTCTTGGGGCCACAAATATGGGCTTGTGTGTGGGAGACTCACCTGTATGGGAGAGAGGAGTAATGAGAAGGTATATGCAGGTAAAGGAAATAGAAAACTAGATTAATCTTCACCTGATTGGTATAACATAAGCTAGAGGCTTAATTATAGTTTGATCACCAGACTTTGCAAGAGCAAAAGGAAAGCAAACTCCTTAAACAAAAAGTCAATGGCTTGAAGGGTCCCACCTACCTATAACTCCTGCCATGGCACAGAGCAGATTTTCAGAAGCGGTGAATTGTGAAAGTATTCAAGAGTGTTGCTGTTTGAAGTGTCTCTCATTTGGCTTCAAAGCTAATTCCCACTTATGCCAAGAGCTAGTTGATAATTCTTGTGGCATAATTATTATAGACTGTACAGGAACAACCTCTGTTACATTGGAAAATAGATTGGAGTCAGAGAATCATTCTTTCTGACCTTGAAATTTATGAGGACAGCTGCCTTGGCTCACACACAGGAGTTTTCTGTCATTGATACTTCCTTTTTTTTTTTTTTTACCTGAAAGAGTGAGTTCTGTTAGAATTGCTTGGGCTTCTCAAAGACAGACCAGTTACAAGACGCTCAGTCTTCAAGTCAGTACAGCAACAGGACTACCTAGAAAGTGACAGGATTTATTTATTTTAAATGTCAGTAAGAAACCACAAACTGTGCCATAAATCACCTCCCCTGCAGGCCTCTGCAACTGATTTACACCCGTCACTGGCAAGCCAGACCTCTTTTTCACTGGGGGTTTTTAATCCTCTTCACACTGAAGGCTTATGGACTAACATATCAATGGTTCTTGGAGTAGAAACTTGTTCACCCTTGTCCCCTGCATATCTGTTTCGTGGCTTCACTATGACAAGTGCTAAACCTGTCTTTCTTCAGGCATTGTGTATTTGCTGTGTGCTTGGATATAAGAAATGGGAGGGTGGGAGAGGCTGTTCTGGAGGAGGGAACTGGCAGTATGTGTGGAAAGTGCCTCTTAAATGGTATATGCACTACATCTATAAAACCCACTCTCTTCTAATTTTTTTTTTTGTTTTTTTTGTGGGAATGGGAAAAGAGTTCTAATGTGCATTTGGAACTTTAAGTCTCAGAGGTTCAGAACCACTGTGTCATTACAAGTTTGAGTAAATGCAGAGGATTTCTTGTGATTTTCCCCCATCCTGTTGCTTTTTCAGAAGACAGTGGTGGATGGCGATTACATGCTGAGCATCGCTGTGTTTGGTAGTGCAGATGGAGCTCCTCCATTCAGCCTGTCACTGAATGTCATCAGCCTCTCTTCTGGCTCTTAAATGTTCGACATCTCTCTTCCCTGAGAGCCCTGCAGCAGACTGGAGAGATGCTGCCCGCTGCACACGCAGTCCTGGTTAAATTCAGTGGCTCATCCTCACCAGCACTGTGTTAAGGAACCTTTCCTGTCTGACCATCCAGGAGCTGCTCTGGCAGTCACACTTCCACACCCCCTGAGCTGTGGGAAACCCAGAACTGAGCTGGTAAGGAAACCTTTTCTCTGACTGTGAGTGTGGCATGTGCAGCAAGCCAAGAGGGGCACCCATGGGGTCACTGGAGCCACCCCTGTGAAGGGGCTTTGTTCCCAGCAGTGACGGTCTGGAGCGGTGGGAGTGTGACTGCCAGAGTGACTCCTGAATGGTTAGACAGGAAAGTTTCCTTAACAACTTCAGGGAAAAGGAGCTGCTACCGTCTAGTCATTCCCCTGTCAAAGGGTGTCCTGTAGTCCTTAAAAAGTCCTGCTCTTTGAATCGAAGTAAATGCTGCAGTAAATGAGACCTGAGAGCATTTGCCATGAGCTTCCTCCTAGCTTATTGAAATGTATGAGCTGGTGTGAACAAGACACCTGTGCTTGTCAGGAACAAACAAAAAAGCCCATTTTCAAAAGCTTATTTCTTTGGCTTAACTCAATGCTTAATCTAATCCACTGTTTGTCTGCATCAACATAGCTGTCCTCCTTTACCTGGAGTTTACAGTGTGGAGAGGAAATTGTTCAAGAACTGGACCTCTCATCTTCTTTTTTTCCTGACTAATTGTCACGGTTAGCTGATTGACTCAGAGCTGGTGATGCCTTCAGAGGGCAGCAACAGCCTCTCTCTGCTCCTCCTCTGGCTTCGCAGTGCTTACAAAGACTCAGCTCTGTATGAAATAGAGAGTGAGGGTCCGTTCAGCAGCAGACACTGCTGTTTGTAGTGACTGTGGAGAGACCAGCGGAGCAGAACTAGGCCTTTGAGGGAGCAACTGCTTGCTTTGTAGATATTTCTTCCTACTTTGCTTGTTTGGGATTGCCCTTATTGGGAGCCCTCCAATGGGCTTTTGAGAGTCTTAGAGGAAAGCAAATTTGTCCCTGTCTCTCACCCTCCAAGCTTGCCCTCCCTTGCCCAGGCTCTGCCTGGGACAGTGGCACTCCTTGCCTCTCTACCCACTGTGTGCTGCGGGGCCTCTGGCTTGGGGTACCAGGTGTTACTGCAGAAAATGTGGGTTTGGGAGGAGGAGGAGGAGAGCAGAACCCATGGGCCAAGCCCTGAAAGTCTTTCTTGCAGTGAGGGGTCCAAAACTGAACACGGGATTAGAGATGCCCCCCAAAGGAACTATGAATTAGTACAATTCCATGGGAGAAAGGCTTACCCACGCTTTTACCCTTTCTCATTTTGGTAAGGACATGTGATGATGTTGGAGGCACAGTTCTGTTCAAAAACCTGAGGATAGTTGGACTGGACTGGGTCAATTTTCATTAGAATTTATTTTTCTTATCTTTATATAGATACATTATTATGTATTATACACGATCTACTTGTAGTATACATTTGTATATATTTTATACAGTACATCAATATAATACTACATTTAATAATTTAAAACATTTTTAATGTATATAATATGCTTTTTTATTTTTGTATTGAGTTTGTTATCTTTATAGTTACTTTATTTATCTGAGACTATTACAACTTGACTGAGAATATACAGAAACCAGAAATAGGCAGAGGTTAAAATATGGCTCCTTTGCATTCACACCTTGGTTTCCACTGCTGTTTGAAAGCAGCCAAGGAACCAAGAAGTCCACTGTGGCCATTCATCGTTGTCCTGGGTGTTCGGTGGTCTGACCTCCCTTTTCCCAACAGTACTGTCTTGCCTTCCAGGACAGTTTTGTTTCTAGCCATATAAAGTCTAAATCTCTTCCATTCCCAGAGGATCCAAAAGCACACACTGTACAGATCACCAAGATGAATTTAAAATATTCAGTCTCTTCATTTTATCTAGAAGAATGAGTACAGGCACATACCTGTATAAAGGACTTCTGCATGAAGAAACTCAAGCTCAGGGAGTTGTTTCTAGAAGGTGAATCACACTGGAGGCACTTGCTTGAGCAAGTCTAAACTCCACACTGTGACGTTTATCACACCTGGGTGTGATACTGAAACTAGAAACACTTTTATGTGTCACTTTTCCCTGGCAGCACCTTTGCTCCTTAACACTCTGTTAGCAAAGGCCAAGGTCATACCTGGCTGAAACTATTCCTTTGTTAAAGGCAGCAACAGAAACAAAGTCTCTCTAAATCTTGGAGAGAAACAAGTCCATGCAGGCAGAAATACCAGAATGGAAATAGGAATGCTAACTCAAGCATACTGTTGTAGGATTTAACAGGCTAAACTCCTGGCTGTCACACCTTCACCTGACAGCTGCTGTGTGAGTACACAGTGAGAGAGCAGCTGCTGCTGAAGACAGAAGGGAAAACCAGCAAGTTACTAATACTGGTCTGTAGCAGGAGTCAGGACTCTGCACATCAGGTGAGACAAGGAAAGGTTTGTGTTGTTGCCTTTTTTTTTTTTTTTTTCCCCCCACCAGTGTTTTAATTATCAGCTGAGTTTCATGGAAATCAGGTTCTATCTGAGAGGGCTGAGAACTGAAACCTCACATTTTTGGACAGTTTATCCCAGGGCTTTTAGGAAGCTATCTCTCCTGCTTCTAATCAGCTGAGGGAATGGAAGAGGGTTTTTTTTCAAGATTGTCAGTACCAAACTGCTAAAACACTGCTCTGTTTATGCCTTGTTCCCTTCACTGTTGAGTGGGATAAGTCTCTGGACAAAAGCCACCAGAAAACACGGCCTGTGAATCCATTCTGCCCCAGGCCATCACCTGTCAAGTCTGGCCAAGTCAAGTCAATCCTGCTGGTAACTCGGTGAGAAACTCAGCGGGAATCTTCAGGACCATGGGCAGACCAGGGCTTTCCCCTGCTTCATCAGCAGGTGAGTGGCTGCAATAACCATCCCCCCTGGCATGGCAGAGCAGCCAGCTCCTGGAGGCAACAAAGAGTTGACTGCAACAAAGGAGCAGCGTGAAATCACTGAACTCAGGAACACTCGGGCTGCGTGGCCTCAGAGATTAGTCAGAGCACAAACCAAAAGGAAAAGAAGGCTCACTGGTTGAGGCTTGGACTGCAGCTAATAAAGAAGTTATTTTCCTGTTGCACAATCTCCTTCTCACACACAGTTTCATGAAGTTTCCTATTCCATGGGAGAGGAAAACCCCAGCCAAAAGGCCACTTTCAGAATGTGAAATGCAAGTGGTTGTTTCAGTGGAGCAAACATGTTCAGAGAACATGACCACCAGAAGAACAAACAGTGAAGCAGGGCCCCAGCATTTGAGCCAAAAGATTATCTTCATGATGCTGTAGCTCAGTCTTTATTTGCCCTGAATTCAGCATGCACTAGCAAGGTAAATTATTTTTTACAGTTGGTTTTTTTTTTTCTTTTTTTTTTTTTGGGTGGGGTTTTTTTTTTGAAACAGAAAAAATTGCAGTCTTTTAGAAGGGTTGAGAAGTGATGGCAACAGGTCCACTTGGGATAAAAACATGAGTGAGGAGGAACTCAAGACATGACCACTACTTCAGAATCTTTCTGCTTCTGTGCCAAAAAGAGAGGACAGGAGAAACAAGGACAGTTCTGGCTGGGAGTTGGCTTTTTTTAATGCTCTTGCGAACTGGAAAGGACTAGCATGAACTCTTCATCCATTCTGTGCCCTGACAAGCTTAAAATAACTTAAGCAAGTATCTGCCTGTGTGCTCAGACACATACACTTATCAAGGTGGTTAGGTTTAATTGTAAAAACTTAAAAATGAAAAAGACCTGAAGGCCACAGCATCTGACATTTGGTACTTCAAGGTCACTAAGAATGAGGTCCTGTGAGGGTGGTGATGGCACAAGGGTCGACTCAGTCCAGTGTGGTCAAGCTCTCTCTTCCAAATGGAGTGGACAAAGGCTCAGTGGTGGCAAATGATGAGTATTGTAAGTAAGTTAGCCAAGACTCCACTTTCTTCATGTGGGAAAAGCCAATTCTTTATTCACATCACTTATTTTATACAGTTTTCACAGACCTCGTGTGCAACACCCATTGGCTGGTAGTTTTCTTACTACTTCATTTTTTGGTCAGAAGGTGATGTGTATGTATGTGCTAAGATTCAGGTTGTNATGCCAGTACCACACTTGACCCTTTTCAGGACTAATTCAGGAAGTTTTGTTGACTTTCTGTAAATGCTGTCTTGGAACAGGCTAAATAGTTGCAGCTCCTAAATGAGAGAGAGCACAGAAGAGCTGAAGTTTAGCACAGTGTAGTAAGGAATGGCACAGGGAATTTCTCTTTCCAGGCAGAACAGCTGGAGTGTTTGGCTCATGCTTTTTTGGGGATGAGGAAGGTAGCAAAGCAACTGGTTTGGCACTAGTTAAGGATTTTAGATAAAACAAACATATTCTTCTTGTGAAGTCGCTGCAATGAACTGGTATTTGTTCAGGAAAATATGCAGTCGGAGTATCCTGGTTCACAGCTAGTTCGGCCATTTTTTTTTTTCCAAAAATGTACATGGTATATAAAGGTACATTTGTATTTATACAGGTGTGAACATGCTCCTATATTGCTGCTCTTCTGCTTCTGCACATGGACTTTCCATTCCAGGGGCAGCTGCAAATGCCAGCTTTTCCTGCTTAAAAAAAGGTCATTATTACTTCATCTCATCAAAAGAAGATTTTAGTGTACTTAATCTATTTTTAGTGTTCCATATTTTAACACAACAGATAACCAATGTCTGAGCAGGCCTTCCTATCCATTACTCCTGGAAGCTATTAGGACCAACCTAATGGATGAAAGACAAAGTC
>VYZR01025986.1:14930-25163 GCA_013400675.1 Oxylabes madagascariensis
TTTTTTTTTTTTTTTTTTTTGCTAATGGGTAATGCACTCCCCCATCTAAGCTTTTACTTAAACATGAATGCACACAGCATTCTGAAATCACTCTGTGAAAATTGTGTTAAACATTTTTCTAAATGAAATATATTGACAGAAAAGCCATAGATTCATAATTTCTAGAGCATCTGATAAAGGCTTTTGTTTTAGTTCCAAGTGTTTGAAATATTTTCAAATGTGATATTCAGGACTTTTAAATACAATGAGACATGGCTCTCAAGCATTGTTTGAAAATATTTCATTTGTAGGTAAGTGGAGGCATCCTTCGGATATTTCCAGAAGGTAAAGCCCAATTTGCTGATATTGAACCCAAATTTGATAGACTGCTATTCTTCTGGTCTGATCGCCGCAACCCTCATGAAGTACAGCCAGCATTTGCTACAAGGTAGGAGTGATGGACTCTCTACTGCATGATGCCTGTCTTAGCAAGAAAGGAGAAATTAGTGACACTGTAAATTATGACCTGACAAAATGGAGTTGTTTCTGCTAATGGATGATTGGGCTTCCACTATGTTGCTGAGTTTATAGTGTTGCCTGATCTTTTATTTTGGAGAAAACGTCCTGAGTGTGTAGGTGGGACATTTCTGAGCATGTGCATGGCAGAACTGGGTGGGAGCACACAGAGCCATGAGCAGACCCCAGCTAAGCCAGAGGGTGCCATCTTCTTTATTTCTCTGTAGTGGCTTTACACCCTTCTCCCTTCCCTTTGTCCTTAGCACCCTACTGTGTTACTGGAAGATTGACTGGGTACTTCAGTTTAATGTTCCCTCTTGTTGGGAGGGAGCTGTCAGAAAATAGTAATTTTCAAACTAAGCTACCATATTCTAATTCGGGAATAAGTGAGGGTTGTGGAACAGAAACAACCACTGATACACAAATATTTTTATGGAATATTAGAGGAGCTGCTCCCGGTCTGAAGCACAGGGAGAACTTGATCTCTCTTTTGTTCCTCAGTGCAGAGCAGTGGTTGATGCTAAAGGCACTCACATTCACTGCCCCCACATGCATGATAAGTGACATTTCCAGATAGTGGTAATAGGTAAATCATTTGAGTCGTTGATCCAGACTTCCTGCTGCCCATGTTTTAACACGTTTGGATAGCCAGAGCACTGAACATTGACTGGAGCTGTGAGATAACACAACTGGGTTTGCAAGAAGTAACTTGAAACTGCCTTCAGCGCATTCTCTTGCTGCTCTTCCAGAAGCTGTACCACTTTCCTCTCCCCCTTTCTATTCCCAGAAGAGTCAGAGGATGAAATGCCATTTACTAAAGCTCCTTAAAGTCTTTTCTCAATAGCTGTAGTTTTGTATCTCTACGGGCAGTGGAAAACCAGAGGAGCCATGTAAGAAGGGGTAGTTAATTGTCCCTCGTAGCAAATGTCCAAAAAAGATGATCCTGCAGTGTGACTCAGTGATGAACTTGACCTAGTAAAAAGATGAAGTCACAGGGCAAGGTGATGTGGGCAAAAACTTCATTCTGGACAAGAACCATAATAGCAACTCATTAGGAAAAAGAGTGTAAACTTAGAGCATCAGTGTCACCCTTTCAATGACTTTTTAGATAATACCTACTAGTAGAAAAAAATCCCAAACCCGCTGCTTGCTTTATGAAAACTTTCTTCTGTCAGAGTGCAGAAGTGTCATCTAATTTAGGTTGTGTTTCACGTCAAGTGCTTCTCAGGTGTTTTGCTTTGTAATTCAGGAGTGTTTTTTTGTTCTGTTTCCTTAGGTACGCAATAACAGTGTGGTATTTTGATGCAGATGAAAGAGCACGAGCTAAAGTAAAATATCTAACAGGTAAGCTCTTCTTAATGTCATTATTATTTTCTTGTGGAAGAGTAGCTGAGTCTAGCCTCATCTCCTTGGCCCACCCTCCACACAAAAAGAGTGAGAAAGTGGCATAACTCGAGTTAGGTTTTACAGGGAAGGTGACGCCCCAGGGATTGAACTCTTCCTGGGCAGTGATTTGTGAAATCCAGGTCAATGCCTGTCCTGCTTACACTTCCTCTGAGACCTGCAACTGCTCAGTATTTTTACATGGGGGATACAGTTTCTCTCTACTTTGGTCTCCCTAATATATGTGGAGGATAAATACATCAGAGACTTGTCAGGCACTGCAGAACTGAGAGCTCTGGAAATATTTTTGATCAAATATAGGGATTCAACAAGTGAATGCAACTTTACTTGACTAGAATTTTTATATTGTGGAAACAAAAGCCTAAAATTAAAATCTGTAATTAAAGAATGGACTTACTTCCTTCATTTCCAGTTTCACCTATCTAGCATCTGTTTTCCTTCTCTGGCTTCTGCCCCAAGAGGAAGTTGATCTAATTTTCCTGTTCAAATTAGCATTATAAGGAGAAATGGCCTAGGACTTCTGTCACGCTTGTAATTGCCATCACAATGTTGTGTTTGTTACAGTAGTTTAAAAATAAACTAAAATCGAGTGTTACTGTAAGTGCACACGCACACGAACACGGCTTTGTCAAGAGCTCTGAAACCAA
Source organism: Oxylabes madagascariensis (assembly GCA_013400675.1). Lineage (NCBI taxonomy): Eukaryota > Metazoa > Chordata > Aves > Passeriformes > Timaliidae > Oxylabes > Oxylabes madagascariensis. The sequence goes on from VYZR01025986.1 coordinate 17,477, forward strand.
TGATGTTGAAGACGTGTGCCGGTCATTTCCAGCTGAGACTTTGATTCATTGCTGTCTCAAGCTCCTAAGCAGCCCCAGAGCTGTGTACAGTTCAGTCCGGTCCCTCTTGGTGCTCTTGGTGACTGTGCATTTTGGGAGTGGCAAGAGCAGTGCGGCTCCTGCCTGGCTTTCGAAGGGAGCCCCTCAGCTCCAGCCTGGCAGGCTGTCCCACTGCTTGGTGGCTCATGCCTGGCAGGGCACAGTTGACTTCCCAGGCTCCCCAGTCAGCCTGCCTGGCCTCCACAGGAAGCCTGTCTGTCTCTAGGCCAGCCTTCATGTCACAAGTGTGCAACTCTGCAGCTCCCGGAGCCAGCATTGCTCGATCAGAGGTGTTTTGTTGCCTCTGCACAGCTTCAGCAGCTGCCCTTTCAAAGGGAATGCAGAGAAATGGTTGGGGGGGGGCTCAAGCCTGAAGGGAAGGTGTTCCCCTCTCTGGCCACCTCCCTTTCCATGGTTCCCCTAAAGTGCAGGCACTTAAGGAAGGACAGCTGGGTTGTTTAAATTTCACAGAATCACAGAACCAGTTAGGTTGGAAAGGACCTCTGAGATCATCAAATCCAACCAATGACTGAACACCACCCTATCAAGCAGACAGCGGCACAGAGATGGTGCTGCCAGAGATGGTGATTCCACCACCTCCCTGTGCAGCTCATTCCAATGTTTAATCACCCTTTCTGTGAGGAAGTTCCTCCTCCTTCAGTATCAGTTTGCTCTGTAATGGGTTTATATTACCATATTGTTGTGGTTTCAGTTTTCATTTGCGATTAAAATTGCATTCTTTGCTCAGTATCTGCAGTAAGAATTGTGCAAGATGCAATTTATTTTCTACTGACAATAATATATGAAATCATAGAATAAAATGTCATAAAATAGAAAACTATTCATTTTTTTGGATAAGTGTCAGTCTAACTAAAGCTGTGCAGAATATGTGTGAGTTTTTCTTGCTTATGGTATATTGTGTTTTGATAGTAAAACTTTATTCTGGAAAGTGATGTTAGACTGTTAGACTGTAATTTATGATAAATACTGAAAAATACCGTTTTCCTTTTCATATTTCTGCAGGTGAAAAAGGTGTGAGGGTTGAACTTAATAAACCTTCTGACTCAGTTGGGAAAGATGTTTTATAAGCCTTTGATTTTGCAACTTCCCTTGCTATTCTCCCTGATAAATCTTGATGCTATCTATTAACTTCTGAATGTGAATAACAAGATAAAGGAAAATCAACAACAAACCAACATCTTAATACGGAAGCAAACAGTGTTTCAATATTGCATCAAAAAGAAGGTTCTTTGACTGCTGAAGCATTGTACTATGTGATTGTGACTCCAGGCCTGTGACTGCTTATGTGAAGATAAGCAATCAGTAAGAAACACCATATGCATCTGGACATAAATAAGTGCCCTACATAGAATTTGTCCATCCTTATATTTTGCCAGACCTGTCATCCAGCTGAATCCATTTCATCTCTCCCTTTTTTTATATGGTAAAAGTTTGAATTTTCGGTAATTTTTGTATGACCAGGTACAGTTTATCAAAATTGAGTCTTAAAAAAAAAAAAAAAGAAAAACTGAAAAAAATGAAAAAAATTACAGTATTCTCCAATATAACATGGATCTATTTTTGTAAAACTGTTCATACTGTTCTCCTCTGCCATGAAAGACCTAATTTAATGTAAGGGTTGCCAGTACTGATAATCACTTTAATTTTTTTTACAATTTAAGTCAAAAGGAGCACTTTAATTACCAGCTAAAAATCTGATTGTTTTATATCATATCTCACACTAATCTTAACTTTTAAAGATTGCTGCTGTATTGTTTTGGTTTTTTTTTTTNTATTTCCACCTAATTTTAACTTTTAAAAATTGCTGCTGTTTTGTTTTGGTTTTTTTTTTTTTTTTTGACTGTGTTCTCTTGAACCTTATTAACAAAAGCAAATCAGTATCTTGCTAGTAAGTAACATTCAGTTTGTGGTTTTGTATGTTGAATCCACAGAGGGGAAGTCTCTGTTTCTTTTCTTTTTTTCCTTTGGGTTTGGTTTTTTTTTTCCTATTTTGGATGGGGGATGTTTGGTTGGTTTTTTTTTATTTTATAAGTGACTGGCACTAAGTGAACTTGACACTATCTATTGCTGTCATTGGCTTTGGGGACCTGGTAAATACCAACAAGTTACAAGAATATACAAGGGCTTTCCTAGGCTATTAGAGGTACCCAGAACCTCCTTACTTACTTGACAGAAATTTTTGAGCTTTCTCCCTTTTCTAAAAGATACTTGCCACCCCCCTTTCCTTTGTATATAAGTTAATAGAATATCTAAAATTCACTTTTTTTAATTTCCTTTTCAAATGTTGGTGTCCCATGCAGTCTGTAAATTGACACCTTGATCTATTATATAGTATCAAGGAGGTGGTCAGCACACTGAAGCTGAAGTGCATCACTCTGTAGGCTCCTTGTGCAATAATACATCTTTAAATTTTCACTGTTGCTGAAGGATTTCCCCAAAAAGGCAATGCCCTTTGATCAATACTGAGGTATATATTTAGTAAGAAAACATTTGCTTTCTTTTACATTGTTTTTATTTTGTCCAGGAAATGGGACATCACAGAATAAAAGTGAGATGTGCAGAAACTGTGATATTCTTATTTTTAAGAAATGGATGTTTTGGACACGGATTTTTTTCTTCTTCTTCTTTCCTTTTTTTCTCCTGAGCTTTAAAAGCTTGAGAAAACAAAAGCAAACCTATCAAAGACAGCATTCATATTTACAGGACTTTGGGGGTTGTTCACCTTACCCACTGCAGTTTTCTATCTTACTTACTTACTTAGCCAAAACAATGTGAGTGTACAGAAATATTTCTGTATATATTACAACTTGTGACGATTTTAACATCTGTATAGTTTGTATTCAATTAGAGACCCTTTCTATGGAAAGCTCAGTAATTTTTTATTAAAAACATTACTATTGTTCATGTAAGACATGAAAAAGCTAATTGTTTAGTAACAAACTGACAGAAGGGGGGAAAATTCCGTATTGGTATATCATTTAGGAGAACCAACAGAAATCCCAGTTTTGTTTTGATTTCACTTTTCCCTTTTTTTAGTAAGTTCTTGCCCTGTACAGTTCTCTTCCTCTTTTCTTCCCAGAAAAACAGACAGGATACCTTTACTGTAAGTGCCTCTGCCAACCTGGCCAAGGAGTGCAAATCTTCATTACTGTCTGGTCTGCAGTGCTTTTAGGCTATCAATGAAACAAGCAAAAAAGTCACCTCTTCTACTTCATCTCCATTAGTACTCCTTTAACAGAAGTTTGGTTTTGTTTTAGAAATGTAAGCATAAGCCTTTAAACTCATTTCAGTTCCTCTGTAATTCAAACTTCTGCAGTTAAACAGCGTATCAAATTCTAATCACACTGTAGGTTTGTGCTTGCCAGACAGGTTTAAAAAGTGCTTAATTTTTCACTCCATGTAAGTCATTACAACAGGGTCAACAAATCAGGTCAGCCATTTCTTCCATGTCCTTTAGAAACTGTTCATTTCATGTCGGTTGAATATTCAGTCTTGAGCATCACCAAGCAGGTCCTTGTTTTAAAACTATTTTTTAAACTGTCTTATGATCTGTATGTATCTAGTCCTGGTTAAAAATAAAGCTTCATAATGCTATTTTTATTCATGATGTTAGCTGGCTGTGAAATATGAGACCTTTATCTATAGCAGGCAAAGAAATTCAGGATTCATTTACAGGTTGCCTATAAAGTTGTGTAATTTCAAAAGCAGTGTTCATTATGAAAGAGCTCTCAAGTTGCTTGTAAAGCTAATCTAATTAAAAAAGATGATGTATAAAGGTTCTTGAAAACTATGTGGTTATTTGTAATGTTTGTAACTTTATAAACTGCTCTGCAGCAACTGATTTATTTATGTCTCCTGATAAAGGAGGTTTGTGGAATTTTGGTTGTTTTGTTGTGGGTGTTTGGTTGGGATTTTTGTTTGCATTTGGTTGTTGTTGTGTTTTTGATGGGTTTTTGTTTGGTTTTTGGGGGGGTTTTGGGGTTTTTTTATGGGTTTTTTGTGGGTTTTTTTATGTGTTTTTTTTGTTTGTTTGTTTGTTTTTGGTTTTGGTTTTTTGTTTGTTTGGTTTTTTTGTTTTTGTTTGTTTGTTTTTTGTTTTTTTTGTTATTATTATTATTATCAGAACTGTTGCTGCTCTGGAGAAGGATCTGGGACTTTTTTCTTTAGACTGCCTACAGTTACCTGGGTATGGTCACCATTTTCCTGACGATTTCCTCCCTCAAAAACAGGACCCTTTTTAAACTTTCTGAAGAGTGATTATGATGTAGAGTCAGCTCTAGTTTTTTCACCACTTTTGACAGGTGTGTGAGGTACAGAATGAGTCACATTCAAACAGGATTTGCAAGGTCTAATGGGATCTCCTCAGTTTTACATGGCTCCCAATGAATTATGAGCCCTTGAGAGAGAACAGGAGAATGGTAGAGTCTGCAGGTGCAAAACTGTAAAAGATACCACACAATATTCCTCCAAAGCTTTTGACAAGCTTTGTAATGGCTGTATGGTATCAAGGAAACAGCTGTCTGGCTGTGCTTCTGACATCACTCCAGCTTTTGTGAAGCCCCTTGCATGTGCTTGTCTGTCTTCAGCTAGTTCAGAAAGTTACCTGGATCTTCAAATGAGTCTCCAGCATTAGTCACCTTTCATGGCACTCGGGTGCCAGCTTTGCTCATTTCTGCTCTAAGGTGATTGTTCTTGGCATTTTTTTAGTTTGAAACAAAAGTGTAGCAGCACTGAGCTGATGGCAAAGCGCTTTGAAACTTTTTCCATGTTCAGTGCTGTATTAACTTCTTACAAGTTCTCTTGAAAGCACCTCTTCCCCATCCTAGTTTTACATTGAACAAGGAAGAAACCTTTCTTGCAACCATCCTGTGTAGACCTGGTTTGGGTTTTGTTTTGTTTTTTAAATTACCACATTGGTGAGCACAATATGCAGGGGGATTGTTTTGCATAGTAAAATCAAACACTGTACCAGGGAAAATGAAGTGTTTCTCTTGGGTGTTTCTCAGAAAAGACATTTGCAGATTTGAGAGCTGATAGCCTGTATCATACGTAAAACATCTGGCTTTGCTCACCACTTCAAGATCAGGAGTGGAAAGATCACATCTCCATCACATTGGTAAGTACAGCCAGACTGCAAAGTGCCCTTTCTGTGCATGCTGAATGCTTTGGAGAAGAGGGGAGAATGCCAAGTGACGAGAGCAAACTCCAAGTCGCAGAACTCCAGGAGTTTAGCATTTGTACCTTGCCTGCAGGCATGCAGGTAGCTGCATGCTCTTACAAATACTTAGTAGGAATTTATGAATACTGAGCAGCAAAGACTTTGAAGAAAATCGTGGGTCTCAGCTGGATTTGGATCTCACCTGCTTTTTGGAGGGGATGGGAGTTGAAGCATGGATCTCTGGGTGTCCCATTGTCAGCTTTTTTTTTTTTTTCCCACATGTAAAGCTTGAATGTAAGAATTGCTGCACGTACCGAAGTCTGTTTGTACAGGAGCTGTGTTCACTCTGGAACATCTGCTGCATCAGAGTTGCTTGACCCTGTCTGTTAGGGGTGGATAGCAGCTGATGGAAGCAGGTTTCAAGGTCCTCTCTCCTACCAGACAAAACCAGTTTCAGAGAATTTGCTCTGTTGACTTTTACTACCGCTTACTGAGTTTCAAGCTTTTCCTGATGGCTTTGGACTTGAATGAATATACAGAACATTTATCCCTTTCCTGAAATATGAAAAAGAAAACCCAAACCGCAGCTCCCAAATGAGTTGGCTCTAAAAGTGGAAGGGACAGATGAGATGTAACTTGCCACCCTGTTGGGGGATAGGCTCAAGTCTTTAGCAGGAGAGGGAGGAAGTAGTGAGTTGAATAGAAATGGTAAAGTAGGATATGAAGAGACTGGCACGAGACCAAGATAAAACATGTCGGGTGGGTATGAGGAATATGCGACATTCCAGTTAAAAATATGCTAGAGGTGTCTGCTTTGGGAGGAACATGAAGGGTGGGGAAAAGAATGCACGATATGTTTGTCTCAGAAAAGACAATTGATGCATCCCATCCATCCTTTTCTTCATGGATGTGTGTTGCAAACAAGCACATTTTTATCTCTGAAGATGAGATGTTCATAACTTTACTTGAACTAGGAGTTGGTTTCCTTGTCTGTATTCCAAAAGTAAGTTGTTGGACTTTCCCCTTATTAAATATGCAGCTTGGGATTAAATTTCTAATGGGAATAATTTATGGGGTCTTCTGGAGAATTTACTGTAACTACCTTTGTATATAACCTAGCTATAAATGCCGGAAGAGGTGACTGGCTCATTTAGCCTCTAAGCCCAGTGCCATCCTTTCCATATGGCTAAAAGTTTGCAGGGCATGCCTCAGATCAGAGTGGGAGGGATGTAAAACACAGAGATGGGCTAACAGCTTACCAGGATCACACACAGGCAAGCTGTGATACAAGGCACATGCTTCAGGGCAGTGTCTGAATTGAAACCCATCATTTTTTTAAAATACTGTTGGAGATGGGAAGTAAAATTTCACCTCTGAATATTCTGAATATCCAGTGCTCCTTGTGGGCTTGTCTGTCTGTGTCAGTGTGGTTTGCCAGGGTGGAACCAGTTCCTATTCTGGGTTTGTTTCAAGGGCTGATGTGGTTCTATTTTATTTTATTTAAAAGCAAAAACATGAAACCAGCATAACTAAAGTGTAAGAGATTTGACTTCTACTCAAAAATGAAAAGCCTAGTGCCTGAATATCCTTGGATTGTGAGCTGGTATTTTGCTGCCTAAAGAAAGCAAGGGTCAACCAAAAAGCCAAGAAAAAAAATCAAAACTACCTGAAGGCAAGTCACTTTGGCTGTAAATGTCTTGCTTACATTACTGCATGTAAGCAAGCTTTTATAAATCTATTAAAAAAGATTGCATTATAGCAGAAGACATGGTGGCAGCTCTAAGGAATAGAAGGAAACTAGAAATTTGGAGCTGGATTAATGGCCGTTGGAATCCTGAGAATTTTTGTCATGCAATAAGATAGGAGTGAATCAACCAACCACTACAGAAACAAACGTAAATGCCACTACCCCTAGGTCTTGAAAAGTACGGATTTGGTGAGTGCTCTACCATGAGAGCCAAAAGATACTTAAGAACTGTTTTTATAGGAGCACTTGAGAACATCTTTGGACATCAAGGAGAATATTTCCTCCTGGAAAATGTGATTGTGGACACCGCTAATGTTTGCCAAAGGGCCATGGGTAATAACAATCTGTTTTCTGAGATTAGAGTCCAGTTGATGGTGTTCTCGATAGCAAAGAGCAAAGTTTGAGCTGTCACATCAGGCATATTTATTTTCTGTTCTCTTTCCCTTCCCCAGCCACAACATAATAGTGAGTAATGTGGTTCTGGGCATGTGTTCTGCACAGTCATATTTTAATGAACAAGCAGAAACTATACAAAGTTAACACTATTCAATCCTAAATATTTCTTGTATCTAGAAGAACTCCTGAAGGGGCGTAGGTAGCAATTTCTAAACTTCTTTGACTACTTTTATTTTTTCCCACCTGCACTATAAGAACATTATAGCTGTTTGGGTTTGGGGTTTTTT
>VYZR01025992.1:722-14989 GCA_013400675.1 Oxylabes madagascariensis
TTAATCATAATTCTGCCTTTGAGTTCCAGCACCACATGGTGATATTTGGTTGTTGATGGAATACTGAGAGACAGCAAAACGGCTGGCAAGAATATTTCTGGGAAGAAAAAATAGCAAGAACAAAACAGAAAATGAAGGCACTATTGAATAGTGGGTCTGTGTTTAGATGGATTTTTTATTTTTTTAGTCTTTCCACCTGCAGTGTTCTCTGTAAGGCAGAGTCTCTTATGGCAGCAAAAAGGTATTATTACCCTTTCAGATAATGTAGCTTTCTTGATACAGTCCAAGACTAGGTGCAGTGGAAGCATGCACCTAAAGGCTCACCCTCAGAGAAGATAGAAGAAGTGAGCACAGGGGCAAAGTGTTTGCTTAAAATTTTGTCAGCCATTCATTCTGCGGTTTGAATCACTAACTTTCAATATTCTTTTGCTATGTTTTCTGGTCTATAATAGTCCTTTTTCCTGTCCATGCCTACACAAAGTTATAGCTACTTGTGCTTTCCATGTGGACGTTGTTAACATTACAATTTTATTAAAATGCAACAGCAATTTGTATGCAGCTGTATTACCTAAACAGAAGTAAGCCACCAAAATCACATAAGTACATCTTTTGTAATGGATATGTGATTTTACCACATTTTAAAAATTATTTGGTGGCTGTTAGACTGGGTTTTTGGTGATTTAAGAACCTGTAAAAGGTAACTTGGAAAAGTGTACAAATGACTGCTAAGCTGCCACAGTTGTGTTATTGTGCATCCTTAAGCCAGATACCCTCTGACAGCACAGAAGAGGAACTCCCTGGATGACTTTAAGAGGCTTTCTAGTCTAATGTGTGCTCTCCTGATCAGACATAGCCAGAAATTCTGGGTGCCCTGGAAGGGCTACCTGCCTTCTGAAGTGAGAGGAGGAGCATGTGGGTTACAGAGTGGATGCTATACATTTTGCTGCTCTCTATTGGGTAACCACTCTTGGGCTTAGTAGGGCCTTGCATTTCTTCAGAACTTCTTTTTTTTTCAACCTTTACAGAGTAGACTTAAATAAAAATGGCAGTCCCAGAAAAAAAGTTTAGAATAAAAAAGGTGAAATCTGCCTGCATCTCAAGCTTTTCACGTGTTCTGTGACCAGTTTATAAAATTAGGGAGTTGTATACTCATAGATCAAACTTACATTCATTACTGTTATTACACGATCAGTTGTGGTCATGGTCTGTGGCAGCAGGAGGTATTATACAGACCACTGTCACGACAGGATGAGCTTGAGACATAGAAAAATGCTCATGATGCCTTTGACAATCAGCTTTTCTGTTAGCTTATGTCCTTACTGGTGTGGAGGCAAACAGTGGTGGGTGTGATGAACAGATCAGCCCTATCAGGCAAAATAGTAGTTCTGCTCATCTGGGTACTCCATCTCCAGAGGTGCATGTTGGGTGGGAGAGCAGAAGGGCTAAGCTAACACAGACCGATTCTACCCTGGATTAACCTGACAGCCTTCAGCAAACTTTAATTCAAGGACTTCCAAGGGCAGAGGCTGCATTTCTGCACTTGGCAACATTTCTTTTAAATGCACTTAAGCAAGTTTTTATGGGAAAGGCAGTAATTTAGATTCACTTTAAAATGAGTGCTCCAGTAGTGGAAACAGGCTTTGAAATAAGATTCTCTAATGCTGCTTGGCTCTGCATAGCTCATTGCCCAAACAGTATCTGGATGATGAAGATGTGTTTAAATAAGATTCTTTAAAAGATTTTCAGCCCACATGGACATGTAACCACAATGTAGAAAACAGATATGAATGTTTTGGTAGATGCTGAAAGAGGGTGGTGCTGTAGGAATTTGGAGGTCAACAATGATAAAGAAGAATGGAAAGACAAGTGATCTGGGGATAAGGTTCTCTAAAGAAAAAAATAATACTCTTTCCCCAGATTTAGCGCACTGGAATTTTTGCTGTGTACGTCAGTAACACAGGTGTAGGGCTGTGCAAGCCAAATCCCCTGTGCCATTCACCTCCTCTGTAGTCACCAGAGGGACTGCTAACAGTGTGAGCTGAAGGCCGGGGATCTGACCCTCTCTTCTGGGACAGCAGCTCTGTTCTCTGGCAGGCTTCCCGGGGGTGCTGGAAGGCAGCACAGTCTGCACAATCTCTCTGCCTCTTGACCAGAGACAGTCAGGGTCACAGACGTGAATATTATCTTTGTGACGCTTCAAGCAAGCAAACAGATAATATATTTTTTTTACAGGAATGTTGCATGCAGTCAGTTGAATGTAAAAATGTCGTATCAGATCTTTCAAGAGCTGGTTCCCTTGAGGGGATGTTGCGCCAGTTCATCCACCCCACCAGGGCAGAGGCAAGGCAGCGAAGGGAGCGCACACGCGTGTGCCTGCACTTCTGTGTGTATGTGCACACGCATATGAGAGTCCTGAACTGGCCTCTTTCCCCTGGATGAGTCCCTGTGTCTTCCTTCTGATGTTAACTAAGCCAGGGAACTCCTCTTTTTTCCTGTACCGTAGTCTGGGAATCATGCCCTGGACATTTTTTCAGCTGAGCACATTTACATACAGGAAATCAGCCCAGAGACTCCTCTTTGAACAGTATTTGTACCAGGCAGTTTCACAGTGGTTTCAGGTATGCTTCTTTTTTTTTAAACAACTGATAGAGAGGAGAGTAAAGAACACAAGTAACTTTGTTTTAAAAACAGATGTATAAATACATGTCAAAATACGATATCCTAAATATATATACTTGTAGAGCTTAAAGCAAGACTGATCTAGTATCATTGCATTTATATATGTTTTTTTCCATGTCCTGCTTAGTGATGCAGTTGAGCAAGGGAATCATTTTTATTTAGGTCCATCTTGAATTGCAGATGAATGAGAGTATGAAGCAGAGCACCAGCATCAGGAGGAGCAGTGCAGGAAGGGCCTGGCAGGGCAGCTGTGGACCAGGATGCACTCCTTGGGAAAGGAGAAGTAAGAGAAGCTGGCCCTTGGCCTAGATGAACAAGAAGAGGAAACACTTTTAAATAAAAGATGAAATAAAGGCATAAGCAATTGGGGAGAATCTTGCCACCACAGTGGGAAAAAAAATGAAGAATTTCAGCTTATATGTGAGGATCATTATTTGCTGGCACAAATTTGTTTCTTTTGCAGTGTAGAAGATGGTTTCTTACCATTGGTGCTTCAGCTGTAGTGGGAGAAAAGGCAGGTTGTTTTGCTGGAACTTGATCATTTTGTCTTTTTTTTTCTTCTCTCCTGGTTTTGCCTATGATAGCCTATGACTTNGAACTTTAGCTGAAGTGGTTTGTCAGATAACTGTCCCTTGTGTGATAATAAGTTACATTACTACAAGGACTCTTACCAGTTTTCAGAGGTTATTGATGGTCCTTTTTTTTTTTGGCAGGTGTGTTTGTATCAGCGGTGTAAAGGTTTTACACTGATAGTGCTTCAAGCAATGACTTGAGTTGTAATTCTGTTTTCTTAGATCCTCTAAAAAAATACAGATCTCTTTCTTGTTCTGAAAAAGTTACTCTTTGGTTTTACTTTTGTAATGATATGTCTGGTATTTTCCCACTTCTTTCAGCTTGGCTTCTAATTAGTTTNAGATGAATGAGAGTATGAAGCAGAGCACCAGCATCAGGAGGAGCAGTGCAGGAAGGGCCTGGCAGGGCAGCTGTGGACCAGGATGCACTCCTTGGGAAAGGAGAAGTAAGAGAAGCTGGCCCTTGGCCTAGATGAACAAGAAGAGGAAACACTTTTAAATAAAAGATGAAATAAAGGCATAAGCAATTGGGGAGAATCTTGCCACCACAGTGGGAAAAAAAATGAAGAATTTCAGCTTATATGTGAGGATCATTATTTGCTGGCACAAATTTGTTTCTTTTGCAGTGTAGAAGATGGTTTCTTACCATTGGTGCTTCAGCTGTAGTGGGAGAAAAGGCAGGTTGTTTTGCTGGAACTTGATCATTTTGTCTTTTTTTTTCTTCTCTCCTGGTTTTGCCTATGATAGCCTATGACTTGACTCGAAACTGGAGGCCATTCAGATCCTGTGTACGTCACATAAAGCCTGGAATATTGTACAGTGATGCTGTGTTTGCTGTTGTTTTAATGAAGGCACAGAGAGAGTGGAAAGTATTGGAAAGACAAATGAAATGTGTGATGATTCCTTTATAAGAAGTCAGTCAGCACTCATTCTTCAGGTTAATATTTCTCAGGTTTTCAAATCTGGCTGCAAAATCCCTGCTTCCAAAACTTGATATGCAGCTTCCAAGCCTGAGAATAGGGATGCCATCCTTTGTTAAACACTATGGAATATATTTAAGCCCTCAATTAACTCACAGGAATTTTTTCCTAGGAATTCACAGGAATTGTTTGCTTAGGAAATATGTGTGTAGTGAAGTTGTTTCACCCTTTATTGCATAAACATTTCTCTGGACTGGCAAATTTCACTATTGTTCTTGGAATGTCATTCTCACTTTAAACTTCAGGGGTTTTGCCAGGACCAAGATGTCTGTGATGGCACACCTTCCACCTTATGTCTCTCACACCAGTTTTCTCCAAAATCTGTATGTTTTCACAGGTGTTTTCCCACAACTTCAAAGACACTGTTTCTGCTTGTTTGGCAGGGGAGGGCGGGGAGCANTATTGAAGTATTTTAAACATAATAAATAAAGGCAGAGCTGTGTGGTTTTGTTGGAGTTTTTTTAGTAATAATAAAGGCTTTCATCTTTCCACTATACCTCTAACTTTTTTTCTCTCTGAAGCATAAAAGACTGTTTCTTTCTAAAAATAAATATTCTTTGAAATGGAAAAGTAAACGTGGAACATGCTGGAGCTGTGTAGACTCTGAAGTCTAATGGGATCACAAAAAAACAATCCTGGGGTTCATCCATCTCATTCCGTTATTGATTCTGCTCTGCTGAATCACCAGCCCTCTTACATGAATCTGAAAAAGAAATTTGGGCATATTAAGAACAGTGTGATGCAGTATGAAAACTCTCCCAAATCTGATGTGATCTTGCTGCTAAGTGTCATTGCAGCTATTCAGTGAAAGAAAACAAGCCATGTTAGCAGTGACCTGTAGACCATATAAGATTTCAATATAAAAATTAGAATTTTTTGCTTGTTCTGTACAATTATGTCTTTGAAGTAATGCAAGAATACTAAGATTGCTCTGGATTCAGAAAAGAAAAAAAAAAGTTAAGGAGAATGTTGAATTTAAATGTTATTTCTCAGAGTGTTTTTCCTTGTTTTGCTGAGATAGCTATGCCACAGAATCCACCACTGGTGATTTAATGGAGAAGGTATATGGTATTGCATAGAAGCAAAGTGAAGCTCTGAAAGTTATTCTTGTGAATGATAACTTCAAAGTACACACGCTATTGAGGGCTGTTTTCTAACCTAAAAAGAAGAAAGGTATTTTGTTTATCACATACGATCAGTGTTTCTGTGGCAGGCTGAGGCGCTGAACTTCTTCCCTTGCACAGACGGTTTCACTTAGGCGATGTCTACGCCAGGATGTTTCGGTAAAGAAGTTTCCACTCTGGTCACTAGCATTGCTGTCTTTTCACTGATGATTGTTGTGAATGGGTTACTGCAGAAAGGACTTTGCTGTGCTACCTGGCTTATCCACACCGCCTTTTACCTTTGTTACACATTTATCAGTAGTGGCAGCAAATATAGTGAAAAACAGAATTTTTCTCAGCTCGGTAAAGCTGAAGTGGATCACAGTGGAGGTAAACTTGGTTTATAAAATGCCTAAAGACCTGTGGAGCTCTGCAGGACAGCTTTCTGTACCAGTGGTTCAGTCACTTCCCCTTGCCTGATGCTGTCCATTGAGACCTCCAGGCTGCTTGAAGCAGAATTTGACCAGCTGAGAAGGAGTGTTCTGCTTTGCTGTTGTGCTCTGTAGCTCAGAGCAAGCTCTCACTACCTTTTGTGATCCTCAGTTGTGTTACCAGAGAACCCAGAACTACCGCTACTTTCAGCTACTCTTCCTGTGCTGGTAGCACTAGATTTGTCTGTATAAAAAGTGACCTCACCAGAAGAGAGCAGAATTTGATCTTGCTTTATCATGTGGCAAAAAAACAATAAGAAATGCCCAAAAGTGAGTACCAGAACAAGATAGGAGTGTAAGAACAAGTCTGATCGAAGATTTTTGGTTATTTAGGAGTTGTGCTGGGGAAGTTTTAATACTAAATTTGATAATAAAATATTTAAGTAAAATCAAGCATATGTGTATATTGATCTGTCTTTCTGAAGTTTGCTCAGGTTATTTGTTCTTGCTACTGTGCATGCGAGTGTGAATGCAACACTGGACTTGTAGAGAGTCTTTGCCAATAGCAAATGCCAAATGTCTATGGAAGAAAAGGATAGTATTCTTAATAATCTCTGCAAAACGTTGAACAATGCATTTTAAAATGGCATTTGTCTGTTAAAGTTTCTCCAGCAATCCTCCAAACCTGGACCAACCAACCAAGTACCCTGACATTCCATACCTTGGTCAGAAATTCTCGAGTTCAAGTTCTTCACTCTGTCTGACACATGGCCCTCAACTGCTTGGGTGGATATTGCAGTGTTCTTCTGGTGTGAGAAGTAGCTTCTCCTGATACCTCAGAGTGGTAACATCGTGTGTAATGGTGGCAGAGTGGCAACACTCCTCACCTTTCATCCACTGGCACCGGAGTTGTTAGTGTAACCTGTTGCCTCAATTCTCCATGGTGTCGATGAAAAAAAATAGAGAATTGGACACCTTCTGTACAACAGAACACTATGCAAGTTTCCTTTCTGTTCATTGTGTGCTGTCATCCTCACAATCCTCTGGACAGGGGAATGCGTTCATGCTCTAGTGCTCTAGAATTAGGGCTGGAGGAAGGACTCGGGCTCTCCTACTAGGAAACTGTCGGTAAATGTGAAGTGCACATATGAAATTATGGACTCTGGATTGTTGGTATCCAGGAATGTGTTTTCTAGTGTTCCAATAGCTTCATTAATACGTCACCTTAGTCTTCATTTAATGATCAGAAAAATACATGGTAAAATAAGACTTTACTAGAAACGGAGTCAAAACTGTCTTGATGTTACTGTAGAAATTCATGGTGCATTTCTACATTAGGATTTCAGTGTTCCAAGTCAAAGATACGTAGCAGAAGTTGAAAAATATCAGAGAAGAGCAACAAGAAGAGATGTATGGAGCGGCTTCTCTGTGAGAAATGACTAGGCTGACTAGGGGTCTTCACCTTGAGAAAGCAGCGGCTGGGAGAGGATGTGATAAAAGTCTGTATTAGGAAGTGCATCAGGAAGGATGATTGTTCACTGCCTCTTAAAAACAAGAAGTGGGGGGCAGCAACATAACCACTAGGTGACAGATCAGAAAAAATCAAAGGAAGTGGTTTCTCAGATGCATGTAATTAGACTGTAGAGCACAGTGAATGCTGCAGGATGTTATGGATGCCGTCAGTGTACAAATGGTCAAAAAGCAGGCACATAAGTTCCCAGAAGAAAAGTCTACCAAAGACTGTTAGATACAGAGATATTACTTCTGCCTTAGGAAGTCACTAAGCTAAAAGTTTTTAGAAGTTATCAGAGAGTGTTCTGCAGAACTTTCACTAGATGCTTGCATTTATTTTCATAGTCTTCAAATATTTGCTGTTTGCTGCTCTAAGCTAGAATGTGGGGTAGGTGGGCCTCTGATCTCACACCAGGACAGCCATTTTTGTTCTCTCTATCACTCACCACAAGTTTTAGCATGATGTCACTTTGCAGTTTGCTTGCTTCCTTTTTTTTCCGCCTTTCAGAATCCCTCCGGTATGTCCCTGGACTTTGTGGTGGCTCCCTCAGCCACCTCAAGCCCTACGTGCAGTTTAGCACTGGGAACAGAGGGAAGAAGTCATCTGAATAATGAGCTCATGGCTAGTCAGACACAAGTTGATAGATGGGGTAAACACACAGATTGGAATTCTTTCATAACATCTTGATTATGAAAAGATAACCATGATGTTTTTATCTCCCTAGTTACTTGTAGCACACTCATACTGTGGGGGGGATGTGTTTTTGTTCTATTTTCAAAGCATCATTCCCATGTAATGCTTCATTGTGTGCAGGTTTTTTAATACCAATTGTTTTGTGTCTGACTTAGGTGTTAAAAGTCTCAGCATCCCAGTTGGAGTAGATTTTTAGTGAATTCTCTCAGAAGTATTACCCCAGTAATCTCAAGAGATATTTCCATGCCAGTTTGTATATAAGCACAGCCTGTGAGTGGAATTTTATGTTTTGGTGGTGCCAAACGTTAAGCCTTATCATGGTGAAATTTGGGTCCAGAATGTCAGCAATTTCAGGTGCTTTCTTCATAGCCAAAATAAGTGGCTGGAGAGCTCTGAGAAACTTCCTTACTTTCCAGTCTTGGTAGAGCCTGGTATTACAGCAATTTCCTGGAGGTGCATAAGATTTGCTTTGATATCCATCTGTGCTTTCCTACTTCAGAAGACATCCCCTTCACTTAGCACACAGTGCACACAGTGCAGCTTCCTGCAGAGGTGAGAGCACTGGATGTGTGGTATAATAGTGTTTAATGTTAACCACAAGCTTTTTATAGCAGAGCTCTTCTTAAATGTGAACATTTCCATACAACTTTTTTTCATGCTACAGGGTGTCAGATTTCAAAAGGCAGCACTATGGCAAGCCAGTGGTTAGTTTATATGATTACTCTGAAATTAGTAAAATGATATAGTGATAAAAATGTTGGCTTTGTGTACTGTAATTTCTTCCTGGAGTGATTTCTTAGGTTTACAAGTAATTTCGTTGAAAAGTTCAGTAGTATTTTGCAGAAAGAACTTACGCTGCAATAGAAAAGATTTGTTTTCATTACTTGCGTTGTTTTACTGATTTTCTTAGTTTGCTTTGTACTTAAGGTTAGGGGACAAATTGTAACAGATTGGGCTATAACAAACTATATATTCAACAGCTATATGTTCTATTCTTTGTGTCTTGTAGTCATGGAATGAGTCCTCAGATAAAATATTTTTCCAATAGGGGGACAAAACAAGTATCTAGCTATTCTATTCACAAATAAAATGCATCATACTTTAAAAGTATGTAAAAGTGAAAAAAAATCAGCTTTTTACTGTTACATCTTCTGCAGACCTGCTATTCTGAGGTGTCGAAGCTACATTTCTTTGGAAACCTGACACAGCTGAGAATTGTATATTTGCCATATGTGACTCTGGACATTGATCTGGATGGTTAGTGCTACTTTTCCATAAGGAAAAGAGTACAATCAGTCTTGGAAACTTGTACCACAATAATCCATTGCTTTGAACAGGATAATTTCAAAGAAAGAGATACCAGCTGATTTTTGTTTTCTGTCTTTGACGCTGGGGCATGGGAAGAAGTTTTGTACCGTGAAAGTGTGAACTCAGAATTGCAGTGTCCATGCAGCGTTACAGTGGCAGTAAATGACGCTGATGGAGGCTCACACACAAGTGGTGAGATTACTCACTCATGGATGAAAATTCTGTGTTTGGGCAATCTCTAGGCATGGCAGAAGGCAGGTCTGTCCCAGATGGCTTGTTGATTTGGGATGTATACTGAGAAGATAGTTACTGTCCTTGGGTGATAGGTGGGCCGAGATTTGTCTGAGTTTTTTAAGTTTTTTGGGGTTTTGGGAGGATTTGTTTCTTAATTATTGTCATTAGCTCAATGCTCGGGCATTTCTTGGACATTTCACTGATAAAGCATTGCAAATGCAACACAACCCTAAGCAAGAGGCAGCACGAGCAACTTCCTCTACATTGGATAAAACAAGCGATTCCTAGGAAGTCAGGGATGGGCCCTATATGTTGTTCCTGTGGGGAATGATTCCTCATACTTCTGAACAATTGTGTAAGGCTCTGGCATACTCTTGTTCTACATGTACTGCTGCTGTGCTACTTGGTGGATGTTAAACCTGCTTTACGCAGAAATCATTGTTCTGAGACTTGAGAACAGCCTGTTTCAAAATTACAGTGCAAGTTGTAGGTCACTGAAATGTTAAGAGTGTTCATTTAATGCAGTGTACTCTTCAAAAAAAGAACTCTAAGCATTTTACACTTTGTAAAGGAGAACAAAAAAAAACCAACAAAAAACAAAAGCCCAGTAAAATACCCAGGGAGAGTGAACAAAAAAATATGTTCTCTAGTTTAAAGTGGTCCGGAGTCTTCTGGAGTTCATGAACCAGCACCGCCGTTTGATGTCAGCAGAACTGAGCGGAAGCATGTGGTTTGTGAGCTCGCTGCTGCTGTGGAGTCACAACTCCTCGCTGGCTGTGGATGGGCTTTGCAGGGCAGACCACAGTGCAAACTTGCTGATTGTTTGGCCCCAGGATTAAGACCCTGCCTCAAATGGAAACGTCAGCTCCTTTACCCAGCGCCATGCTGTACGTTCTGCAGCGTTTCGCGTCTCGGATGGAGACAGACTGTGATTAACGTAGAAGTGGGCAAGAACGTCTCCTGCCTACTTGGCCAGATAACCACCATCGTAGGAGGGAGGAAGAGAAAAGGCAAGCTATGTTCTTGGACAGAGAAGCAAACTGCTGCTGGAAAAGAAAAAAAAAAAAAAATAACATTATTGCCTCATGTTCCCTTAGCATGTGACCAGTTACGGCAATTGCTGATTGTCTACATACCAGGAAAAAAAATGCCCTGTAGTATAAAAAGTTCCCAGTGTCTACTTCAGGTCATTACAAAGGTCTAAAGGCAATCACTAAGGAAGTCAGTCCAACTTTTAAATAATATTTTGCTGAGCAAGAAAAAATCAGAGATGACAAGAGATTTCTTCAGAAGGGTTTGTAATCTGTACTGAGCTTTTTTTCCGTTATCTTTGGATTAGCTGAATGAGATGTTGTCTCTCATTCTTTGAAAACTAGCTTTTAAACTCTTATGAAGCAGATAGAAAAGAAGCAATATAAGAGAGTTCACAGAAGTCTTGCAATGCCCGTTTAACACTTTATGTCTAAGAGGATGCTGCAGAGTGTATTCTGTATTCTAGAGTAAGGCTGCTTCTGGGTATAGAGAATCTGCAGCTGGAACAGATGCTTAAAGTTGAGGTGATCAGTTATGGTGTCTCAGGCATAAGGGCAACACATGGGGATTGCTTGGGAAAGTGATTTTTCTTTTCCCAACTCTTCCAGCATGATAGGCTTTCTTTGCCCCGGTCTGTACCTTTCAAACAGACAAAAAGAATTTAAGGTGCACACGTGTCTCTAACATGATTGTCTTTGTTGCAAAGAGAACAGTATGAACAATATACAATGACAATGCAGAGATTTCTGCCACAACGGCAGTCAAAGTCCCCATTCCACAGAGCTTGCTTTTGCTGAGCAATACTAGAAAGAATTTCTGGGAAAAGAGTTTTCATTCAATTAATTGATACTATTTTAATAATTCTATTCTCGCATTGAAGAATATATATAAAACTTCATAATAATGTAAATAAACAATGCAATTATTCTATATAATGTATGCAAAATACATATAATTTTATGTTTTCTATATGTACATATATGTATAAAATATTTCCATTTAGCCATCTACCTGTACACAAAATAATGAGCTTATTACCAACCCTTTTCTTATTTCTTTGATTTCCATTGGGATTTATTTCTATTTATTCCTGGTTCTTTTCGTTGTCAGGTATCTGTCCATTGAGAATAGGGTAGATTTAAGTAGATATATGGGAGTATTTCTCTGATATAGCTGAAGAATTACTGCTAAGTGTGTGCACATCTATGCAGGTCTAAAATAAACGATTTCTTCAGGAGAGTATTTTTAGTGAACTAATTGCATTTAAGAAATGAGAGGCTTCTCCTGAAAGCATATCTATATCCCCATTATTGCTTTGTAGAAATACCAAGTAGCCATTAGTTCATGCATTACCCATGTGAAGATATGATGAAATAATGAGTACTTCTCCAGGAAAGCTCTTGGCAATTATAAAAGTACTCGAGACATGGAATGCATAAGCATAGCAAAGCAAAGAAGCAAAGGTACACGTCATTTGGGTATCGGTAAAACCTACCTGCCTTAAAAAAAGCCAAAAAACCTGATCACATATCTGCTCAGGAAAATAAAAATAAAACCATAAACCTCAAAGTTTCTGCAAATGATTTGCTACTAACGTCAGTGATTTTTTTAGAGAATGAGATGTTTTAGATCAAGCAAACATTCTTCTGACATTAGTGATGTAATGGTCTCGTGTTCAGAAAGATTTCCTGTTTACTTTGGGTCTGAACACAGACATCTCAAGAAAGAAGGTGCTAAAATTTTCATCACACATCTGCATATAAAGACAGCCCACACTGTTCTGGGATCTATAGTAAATTTTATGTACATTTCTGTTCTTTAGAAAAAAGTGGGTAAGTAACAGTTGAAGAATCTCATAAAATCAGAGAGTCTCAGTTTGCTGACCAAGCTAATTCCTCAGTTTTAATCCTGTAATACAGAAAATTATCCGGCAATGTCAGTTTGGCAGCCTTGTGAGATATTTTCATGCTCTAAACTGGGATCTTTGTTAGTAAATTCATCTAAAGTCAAGGGTCTAGGTATTCCTTAGAGATGAATTGCTGCTGCCCTAAATCTGGGGAGCTTACAGATGGCAATAAGGCTTCTTCGTGGTGAAGTTCAGGACTTAGTTTTATGCTGTAACTTTTCATGAATTTTCTGTTTCTGTGAGTGTTCACAGTAGAAACAACACATCTTGTTCATAATTTGTATTTAAATGTATCCATTTTTCCTAAAAGGCAGAGATCATCTGGCTGTTGTTTTATTTTCCTAATTATAAAATAACAGGGTTTAAAACTTGCTGCAATTCTTCCTATGCCTTTGAAAATATGAATACATCAATCTCTCTTTAGCTATCCACTCTCTAAAGAATGAAGTAGTCTGTTGTAAAACAGACCATGTGAAGATCTTGTATGGACTGAGATTAGAAATGAGTGTTTTTGAGTGTTTCATTGTTTCATTTTTCTTTTTAACTCTATGTGATTATATTTTGAGAAACAATGTCACAGATGTGGAAACTTGCTTCCTCTCCATAATGTAATGGCTGAGAAGTCTAGAGACTGAAGTTCTGAGCTCAGGTCAGCGTAGCTTTGCTGCCAAGGCAGGAGGCCTTGCTTGATGCCTAGGTGATAAAAATCTAATGGTAGAAAAATACAGACTGTGGTAAAGTCACCAAGTGGATTTTGGTCTGTTTTGATGCTGCAGGAAGTGAGATTACTGGTTGGTTTTGTTAGTTGACTTCATTAGATGTGTGTCCTGTGAGTATAAAAAGTGTACTTCTAAATGTGTGATTGTGATACCAGCATAAGAAAAACCCAACATCAGCAGATGCTTTGGCATGAAATTATTGTGTGTTTAGAGATTTTGCAAACGTTCCCTTAATCTGGTGGGTAAGAAATTGCTGCTTGTGGAGCTGTTTGGGGAATTTACATTGGCACTGGAAAACAAAACTGGATCTAGGAGAGCACATTTATGACAGTGACAAACACACAGGCAAGATAATATACGGGATATTGTAAGAAAAACGTAGGATTTTGCTTTTAAAAAAATAGAGGGAGAAGGAGCAGCTTGCTGTCGGCTGCATGAGAATGGATTTGGGTTGGTGGGAAGCACTCACCAGAGGGGAATGTCCTGCAAGAGTCAGGCTGGCTCCAGTGGACCAGTGGTCTGAATTAACATGGAGCAGGTTTCATAGTCTTTCATTCATGGCCTTTACCTCACTAACTGTATGCAGAGGGTGCTCTCGGTTCTGTGCTGACAACACAGAGACACCAAGTAGCGTTTGTGTGAAGCCAGATGGGGCTCATGGGGCTTGGCAGCTCAGCTGGCTCCCAGGTGTAACTTGTCCCTGGATGCAGTGGATCTCCACACACCCAGGGCTGTGCCTGAGCTAAGACGACTGATCCAAGCTGACTCTGTCTGTGGGGTGGGTAATTCGCAATTTGGGTAACACACCTCTGAAGTGTTTTAGTGGTAACTGTGGAAAAAAAGGGGAGAGAAATGCAATGCAAGACACATTTTAAAATAGTGGTTATCAGTAGTTTATCTTGTAATGGATTTGATGCCACTTAAATTGGTTTTTCCAGGCAAAAACTGCTTCTCCAAAATGCAGATGTTCCTGTTATCATGAACACCTACTTTAGTCAGAAGGTGCTACTCAGTGAACATTCAGAATCCAGAGAGAAGACATATGGCCTTACAAAGAATATAATATCTTTGGCACAGACCTTCAGACTTGATGACCT
>VYZR01025992.1:35291-46356 GCA_013400675.1 Oxylabes madagascariensis
GTTGTGCTGAAGCTCTCAGAAATCTTTGTAAAAGTCAGATTGTGTCTCTGGAATTTGTTTTCCTTCTACTGTCATACCCAAAGGTATCTTGAGCAGTGATAAGTGTTATAAATGCCTGGATGGAAGTGAGCTAGCAGTTGGGAGAGAAATCTAAGCACCTGAATATTGCACAGAATTTCTTTGCCTCTTGGGCAGGTAAACAGTCTTTGTATGCACAGCCTTAAGTATCTGCAGGGGTAGTGCACATGCAGAAAAACATCAGCACAGATTTTATGTAGTAGCAATTTTCCAAAATGGAAGATTCTTAGAAATGACTTTCTGTCATCAGCTTTATAAAAGCTTCTGTTGCATATAACAGATACTCTTTTGCAGAAAAGGAGGTCTTGAGTCTCAAAGAATCAGGAATACACAGTTCAGTGCAGATTATGGGTACGGTCTATTAATTAAGACAGACTTTGAAAGGGATGATATTGCTGAAACATAGGCCTGGACATTAATTTTAAGTTCTTCTACACTTTCTTTTATACTATGCAAAAGGTGAAGATACAGCAAACAATGCAAATAAAACAAAGCTCCTCAGAGAAGATAATTAGTTCTTTCAGTAAACATTGTGGTTTAAAACTGATACATAAGTTACAAATGTAATAAGGTTGTCTTATGTTCACGTGCCAGTCCTTACTGGTGGCTGCTGGTTTTGTTCCATTTCTCACAGCCAAAGGCAGCCAGCAGCATCACACTGAGTAGGGATCTGCTGTGCTGAAATCCTCAAACTCATTTCAGTTAATGCTTCAATTCCCTCTTTGACTAAAGGGCACTTCACAGGGTTTGGAGAAGAACATGCTCCTCAAATGGGACAAGTGATGAGCAAAGGCCTGGGCTGAACTTGCTGTATATTACAGTTCACAGTGTAAGGATTTGAGTGTGTTGGCAGTTGAGAGAGATGTAGTAATTTTTTCATTTTAGTCCTACAGCGAGAAAAAAGGGATTATTTAACTGATACATACTGCCTGATATATGTTCAAAATGGTTTTGTAACACACTGAATTTAGGTACTTGATTGGAGGTGTGTGTGTGACTGCAGTGTGGACTCCTCTGGACAAGATGCTTTACATGTGCCTGAGGCTAGGAGTGAGCACGAAGTGTACTTCAGAGGTGTTTCACATTTGGCAGGCTGAGGGAGTTGGGGCTGTTCAGCCTGAAGAAGAGAAAGTTGCAGGGAAGAACTTAGAGCAGCCTTCCAGGACATAAAGAGGCCTTGCAGGAAGGCTGAAGAGGGACTTTTTACAAGGGCATGTAGCGATAGGGCAAGGGAGAATGACCTTAAACTGAAGGAGCGTGGGTTTAGATTAGATATTAGGAAAAAACTCTTTACTGTAAGGGTGCTGAGACACTGAAACAGGTTGCCCAGAAAGATTGTGGATGACCCTTCCCTGGAAGAGTTCAGGGCCGGGTTGGATGGAGCTGTGAATGACCTGGTCTGCTGGAGGCTGTAGATTTCCTCTCTGAGGCAGCAGCTTTCCTTGCTATTGAATTCAAATGTGATCTAGTCATGACAACTACAGATGTTCTTGTCTTTGTCCTGTAACAATGGGATTATGCATTTTCCACTGCCTCTGAACAAATGCCAGAATTTGTAAATTCTGTTTGACATGAGGAAAAATGTGCAAGGAAATTAATTTGATTGGAACAAGTTACATCACATCTTCAATATAGAGCTATAAATTAACTGGCCGTATTAACATAATGTAAGTGGGAAGTGGAAGACTGTTAACAAAGACACTTGGTGCCTAATCTTTCCAAAAGTGTTTTTAATTTCTTTATTTCTATTTAATTTAATGGTAAGTGGATATTTCCTTTCCAAGGGAGCTGAAAACTGCCAAAGCTTTCTTACTACAGCTTGGGCTGTTTACTCATGATTAAAAATATCTGGGTTAGGAGCTCATCTATACCTTGGTGCTTCTGTGTATCTGAGTCACCTTTTTTATTTGGACTGCCAGGGTTTGAGGGAGAATCGTAGCAATAACATCCTGAGAAAAAAGGTATTTGAAGTGGCTGCATGAAGTTAAGAAAATCAGTGCCTCTCAGGCTGTTGATGTTTCAACAGTGCAAGTGGGAAGGGACTCTACTAAGGTTGTGGATTTTTAAGAAATCAGTTGGAAATCAGCTTGTATGTACGAGAAGGGGGAGAATTCAAAGCAAAAAGAGGAGTCACATCTGGTTTAGAGGTTGGAACTTCAGCAAATCAGCGAATTGCAATTGGATAATTTCTTTTTAAATGCTTTCAATGGTTGCACCTCATAGAATAACACCTGTATGCTAGATTTAGGAAACTCCTGAGTAGACAAATAGGTTGCATTCTGTGATTTGTTTGATCCCTGATTTATACAGGGAAGCTGTATTTGGGGGTGATCTGCCTGGTTGCAGTTGCTATTTGTATAGTGCAAATCAGAAGAAATTAAAAAGTCATGCATTGAACAAAATCATGAGAAAGAAGAATCATGGAAATGATATACTTTATTTTTTTTTTTTAAGATATATGTACTTTTGGGTATTCCTAAACTTTTTCAATGAAGAACCCCAAATTTCCTGATCAACTTTATGTGTAAATGGATTTCCATTATAAAAATGAAAATGGAAAATAAAAGTCAGATATGGTTCTTATTGATTCAGGCTTGTGGTTAGCCTAGCATATTGGATAGCAAGCCAACATGCCTGGCCTCCCTGCAACACCTGAAGGGTTTGTCTCTGTCTGAGGTCATCTGCTGAAATCCACAGAAGCAAATGGTGGGAAAGTAACTGCTTTCACGATAAAACCATTTTAACAGAGCAGACAAACAGTCCAGTAGTCAAATAATAGTGAATATTTTTGTGTGTGCACAGTGTGGATTGAGAAAAATTGCTGATTGTTGTAGCACTTCAGTGTCCTGTTGGTCTCAATTTGCAACCCTTGTTCCATGGAATAGAAATATATGCTTTTTTCCTTTTCTCTCTATGTCCTGGATAAACCTGTCTCTTTCTGCAGTTTAGTTTTGTGTTTGGCACAATACAAGTGTAAGTACTGCAGTAAGTTTTGAGAGCGCGCAGAGCTTCCAGGTATAAAGTGTTGTTCCTCAGCTCCGTGTATGTCACTGCCCGCGTTATTTATTATAACTGAACTGTGACAGCACAGCAAAGTGACATTACAGCAGAACACAGGGGTATATGGTAAAGTCGAGCTGCGTTCAGCATCGGTGCAGACTGACACTTTTCTGTCCGTGGTCAGTCCCTCGGTGAACAGATACTTGGTGCCTTTATCCAAGCCTTCCCTGGAAGGCCAGGGCTCGGGGTTGCGGGAGGGCACACGTGGTGTGTCTCTCCCCCTGCATCCCCAGTGCGTCTGTGCACACGCTGTTCAGTAAACAAACCCGGGAGAACCAGAGCGAGCTGGTTCAGAGCAGCCCGTTCATTCACACAGACCTCTTGGAAAGCCGTGCCTTTGCGCAGCCCTGACGTACGGGCTGAGGGAAGTGGAGAAGTCAGTATTTATGTTTTCATTAATGCTTTTTATAGCCGCGAGCCAGCTGTAGCTAGTTAGCATTAGCCTAGGACATCTATTAGCCTGCAGACCTCTTACGCAGGATAAAGGGCTTCTGATGGAAACAGAGTTGTTACTCACGGTACTCCCGGCTGCGTGTTTACATGAAGGCTGTTTGTGCTGACATAGGATATATATATATATATTAGAACAGCATGCACCTTTCTAAGGAGCAAGTTTGCCAGGATTCAAGAGGATTTTGTGTAAAAACTTTTAGTGTAGCAAATGCTGAGATTTGCAGCTCCAAATGGCGTATTGCTTGTTTAAGAACTATTCTATTTAAATAATGCTCTGCAGCTATGCAGGTGCTAAAATTATTTTGTATTTAGCTTTTAGGATATATTGTGAATAAGCAATATTCCTGCAAGTCTTGAACACACCAGTGTGGACTGTTATGAATGATGTAAGTGGCTGCCAGTAGCACAGGCTGAATTGGACATAAGGGTTTGGTCTACAGAAATCGATGGCTCAGCTATCCTTCTCTGGTTTCTCCCAGTTTTTGCTTTTACGATTTTTCCCCCTCTTCTTCTGGAACCTAGTTAGTTAGGAGGATATTTAAAAATAAACAACAAAAGCAACTGTGAAACAGAGAATGAGGAAGGCCAGAGAAGTTTTGTTTTTAGCGCTCCAGTATGATAAGCACCATGGTATCTGGTATTTGCATCAATAAGACAATTTCCTTTCCTGGTCAGTCAGTGTTCCCCTTATAATTCTGACACCTCCATTCATCCGGGCAACCACAGAGATACCTAAAGAAAAGTAGGAAATTTCGTCTGTATTCTGCTTTGCATTTGTGTAGAAGATGTGGAGTGAATTTAGTGCTTTCTCACAGATAATTTGGTTCTAATAGTTAAGGCTTTGGAATGGAAAGTTTCAGCACTGCCTTCCCTCTCAAGTAGTTTTCTTCTTCTGAAAGTAGATTGTACTGAAGACCGTTATCTCTATTCCTCTTCTTCCCAGGTCTTTTGCCATTATTTGCAGTGTGTTTTACAGAGAGAAAAGATTCCTTCGCCATTGTAAAACGATCTCAGCATGAATTTCCACTCCTCTTGTCTTTGTCACAGTCCCACCAGTTGTCAGTGATGACAACTTTTCAATCAAGGGAAATTTTTAAAAGTTCATTGTAAAAAGCTTTGTTTGCCTCTTTAAGCCTAACCTCATAAAAGCATTGATTACATCATGTCAGAAATATACCTTTATGGTTCACAAAAAGAAGCTTTATAGTGCTATTCTTTTTCATCTGCACAACAGAATCTGTGTGAAACTGCTAAGTAGCCCCACATGCCAGTGTCGACTCACATGATTGAACTATAGTCTTACCGAGACAAAAAGTCGTGTTATCTCCCAAAATTGGATCACTTCTTATCTTCTGTTCAGATAAATTTCCTCCACCCATCCATTTAGGTACACCACCCTTAATGATCCACTTGAGAAGAATGTGACAGGCTCTTGAAAGCCCTGTGAGGCTGTGGAAGCGCAGCTCATGAATTATGCGTGTTCAGTGCCTACAGCTTTAACCTCAAAATACAGGTGGGAAAACTTTTGTCGGCAGTATCTAGACTTCCCTACAGATCGTGTCTGTGATTTGGTTCTCTTTTGCCTTTACGAATGTGGTCAAGGCTCAGTTCGTTCTAATTTCAAAGTCAGCTTGTCTTTTGAGCACCAGAAGAATAATTTCTTACTCGGCAAATTCAAGCTTTGATGTGCTCACATTCTTTCTTGTAATGCAAACCAGCAAAATTGTGCTGGAATGTTTTGCACCGTTCGTTAAATCTGCTGGAAACTTGTGTGATCTGATAGAAAACTTTTTTGTGCATTTTTATTATTCTACTAAATGCTTCCTAAGCATTTGTTTCTTTTATGCAGAAGGAAATGACCTATTCGGTGTCATCACATGCTGGCCCTTGGGCTTGTTTTGGACTTACTGTTCAGCCATTCAGGGTCCTTGCTCATTTGTTCTTCATTCTCTTGTGTCTGAAACGAAAACCTCTGCGCAAGAACTTAGTTGGAAGAATGTGGATAATTGGGAAAAGCAGTTTTACCCAACCAAGTTTTCCCACAAAGACGGCTGGGACAGCCAGCACCGTGCGGCTAGCTTTGGGTGTTGTGGTCACAGATGATTGTACCAGATACTGTATAGACCATGTAGCCTAAAAAGCAACTTTCTTTCTCCTCCAAACATTTAGCAAAGGTGTTTCTAGTGCTTTCTCAAAGTTCATACTTTTGTGTCATCTAACTGAACCCAGCTGAATTTAACATAGCTAGACCTTGAGTGCTCAGTCCTTTCCCTGAGTCCCTTGCCAGTTGTTGGTTTTCGGTTTTAATATATGGCTAGTTTTTCCAGCATGCAAAGAACACGTGTTTGAGGGCAAGGAGGCATTTTTAGCCATGACAAGGCAACTGGTTACAGCATGGATTTTCCCATCCTTCAAATGCTGTGATAGCCTAGGATAGTACATAATTAAGTTCTGTAACAAAGTGAAATATTTTTTACTAAATTTGGCAGATTTTTCACTTATTTTTTGGATGGATTTTTCTGATTGCTTGAGGATGGTCTTTTTCTTGTGTGTTCTGTCCATAGGATCCTAATGAGGCACATGATATGTGGGAGGCACGGATAAGAGAGAGATAAAGCTGTAATTTATGTCATCAGGCAGTACTGGGTTGACAACTACTAATTTTATCTAATCTGTTCACCATATACCTTACTCCTTATGCTGAGTAATTGCCAGAAACTCCCTTCTTTGGCCCCTTTGCAAAACATTTAATGCATATTTTCTCTCTCTGTATGTGTCTGTATTATGTTATTATATTTAATATCTGAGAAATAATTGTTTTGCCTGGTTTAAAAAAAAGAAATTGTCTTGGGGTTCAGATGTGCAAATGGAATGGATGCTGAAGGAGAGGGAGCTTTAAGGAGGTATTGGAATTGGAGACCTTGGTGTGTTTTGGAAATCCATCCGTACACAGTACAACTCACTACAGTAAAGATAAGACAACAGAAAAAATGAATAGTGATTTCTGTAGATTATCTACATTGCCTATTGTTCACACGCATGCACACACACACGCACACACACAATGTTCCATCCATCTGCTGAAATTTGCTAAAAGCACGTGAGCAATCTAAGCAAACTGCTGCATATCTCATGTGCCCAGTGTGATGGGGCATGAACCTGCTTAAGGTTTCTAGACGTTGTGTAGTAGTTGGTATATGCGCCTTATGGAAAAAGAGTGAAGAAATAAAGAAGATTATTCATATGGTCTATTTACCAGTAACGATTTTTCATTTCTGTTTTTATTTGGAAATGCTGAGTTAAGATTTCAGATTAGTCTGAATTGATGGTCTCTGTCAAGATTAAATTTACAGTGTCTATAAAACAATTGTCACTTTATGGTTGAACATGGAAAACTGTGAAATAGAAACATTTTATATACCAGTGACAGACAATGTCTGAAGTACTCCTCTTGCCCCCCACCCCCAGTTATCAGTGACCTCTAACTACCAGTTTCCTTCACCAGTAAAGTCCCATTTTCTCAATCACTCACATTTAAAATCTAAACACTCAGACATTTTGTTCTTAGCAGTACTTCTAATATGAGTCTCTTCTTGCAATTAGTCAGATTCACAGGTTTTCTTCCTCCTATTGTGAAGAAAATGTTGGCTGACCAGTCTTTTCCAAGTGAAGGAGGAGGGAAGTAAAGTTTGGTGGAGCATTTCCATACTGGGCACTTTAGGTCAAGCATGAATGTACAGAAAGGTGTTGAAATCTTGGGAGAAGCTGTAGGCAGTGAGAGTGATGGTCTTGTTGGGCAACTTCCTATGGGAGTTGGCAGGATGGTGATTTGTGAAAGATGTGTAGGGTTAATTCTTTTAATGAGCAAGTGCTAAACTACTCTTCCAGTCACTAGCTCTCCTGGCTTGTGTCTGCTAAAATATCCAGTAGGGAAGTGGGAAAATTAAAAAGAAATCCAAAGCAAGCCCTTTTTATTATGAAATTATGACAGTTTTCATTTTCAACATAATTAGTTCTGAAAATTCAGAACCTTCAACCCATGCCCACCACTCCCTTCTTCCACTGCCCCAGCAATGCAGACAAATGCAGATAATCAGAGTTCCCCTCTTTGCTGAGGCTTACCTATATGCAGAATTCTGGAGGAGATGAATGCCAAATACGAGGGGTGCACATTTAAACTCTGGTAATTTCCCACAGTAAAACTATTTTGTTATGCTCATCTGAAGGAACTTTAGTTTAGCTGGGGATTAGTAATAGAAACTTGTTCAGTGATATCTTGTCCAGTATTTTTCCTACCAACTGATTTTTTGAATTACATTTTATCTTCTGCTCTTGGTCTAGGGACTGAGTTCTCTATTCATCTTCTTAGCAGCAGCACTCAGTGGGTATCACACACTTCCTGACAAACCTCTCGCTTCTGAGAGATGGGAAAGAGGGTAGATCACCAGAGTGTGCTTGTGGAGAAGGCAGGATTGCCAGTGCTGTAGTGGAGTGGAGCAGAGGGGATGTTTGGGTGGGGGCCAGGGTGGCCATGGGGAAACGTGACCCCATGGGAGACTGCTGTGCTGGCAGGGCTGAGCAAATGTGCAGGCACTGAGCGGGAGCCCAGAAAACATGTGGCTCCTGCTGTTGCTGAACCCCATGCTGCCAAGTCTCCATGGAGGCCTCTAGTGTGGGTTCAGTAGCTTCTGGCAGCCAGGGGCTCTCTCTGCATTGCTCATTTGTCCTTTGGCTATAGCTTGCAAAGCACAGCTCCCTCAAGAGCTTATCACATGCTCTGCTCCTCTCCCTGAAGCTCTCCAGTAGCACATGCCCTTTCTCCTTTCCCCTACTTTGTGCTCTGCTTAGTGTGTGTGACCTGCTATTTCGGAACACCCTACAGTTTGCTTGGCTTCTTACAGCATGTAAATGCACTCCCTTCCCAAAGAACTAAAAATCTCTTCTTTTTAAGACCTGACAATTAAGGTGATTACAAAATAGTTTGAGGGAGAATGCATTCAAGTTACATCACTGGGACCATGCAATGTCTCAGCAAAGACTAGTTCAGCTCACAGTGAAGTGTGTTTGAAAGCATGTGTAGTGTTTGTGAGCTGGAAGCAACCCCTGCCTGTAGGTAGCCTGATATTTTCCACTATGAAAAATTC
This sequence comes from Oxylabes madagascariensis, assembly GCA_013400675.1. NCBI lineage: Eukaryota > Metazoa > Chordata > Aves > Passeriformes > Timaliidae > Oxylabes > Oxylabes madagascariensis. The sequence continues at coordinate 44,027 of VYZR01025992.1, forward strand.
TTGTGACCTTTTATTTGCAAAGCTGTTTCAACTCCATTGTTTGCTGTAGACGTTTGATGTTCAGAGGGGAATGCCCTCGAGGTGGGAAAATGACTTGTTTTCTTTGGCTGCCTCTACCATGGAAACAGTTGGGGTTGGAAAGGGAGGAGGGGGAGAGGATAAAGGATAGACTTTCCTCCTCCAGTCTGAGAGGTTCATGCCACCCCAAGCAGGAAATAGTTCAAGATGCAGGACGGAGAGCAGAAGTAAAGCTTCCCAAGCCATCCTCCCAAGCAGGGTATAAACCACACTGTTCCAGCTCCCCCTATGAGGGCATCACATGATGCCTTCCATATGTGTAAAGCAACAGGTGGGTGGCCCTTACCTGTAGCCTGACCCGGCGCTGACAGAATTGCTCTTTCTTACCCAGCAGTGGGACTCAAATGTCCCCTGATTCAGACAGGACCGGTCTGCTCAAGCTGGGGCTTGCTAATACAAATAGACATTCTTTAACCAAATGTTGAGAGGCACAGGTGCAAAATACTCAAAAGAGATGTAATACTGGATTTCTGCAGATTATATGTATGTACTGAAAACTGAATGTGTCATCTGTTGATTTCAGAGTACTTAACCTTATCACCTTCAGGTTCTAAACAGGAAGGTTTAGAAAGTTTTAGTAAAGTCGTGAGTTATTAAAAAAAAAAAAAATCCACAAGAACACAACTTAGGATGTGTGTGGGCTTATATATATATGTTTATATGAATGAATGATACTTATAAACTCTATGTTTACTCTTTCTAGGCCCATGTTTTTTTCCTAGAGCTGCACAGCCTGTTGCACTTTTGACTTTTTGGATCAGGCTGTTCTTTCCATTTTCTGCTATTTTATCAGCCATGAATTTCTGTTTTCACAGCACAAACTTGACATCTCTATACTAGTTTGCAGCTAGTATATATTTATTAATGGACTTCAAAGTCTTACCTTTCTCTGTCTCTCTCCCCTGCTCGCTGTTATACAACAGAAAGAGATGAATATTGCTAAATAGTTACTATTTGTTTGCAGAATTGATGTGGCATGTAAAGCAAATAATTACACATACAAATAGTACTGGTACTCGCAGCTATTTCTCCTGCATACGCACATGAGGGATTTACACACTTGTAAGGTCATATTTTGCTTACATAAACGATCTTATCTTCTTGCACCGTGTGCTGTGTAGTATTCCAAACATTGCAGGGAACATGAAAAATGTCAATAGTGTATACAAATCATTTTGGCATATGGCATACAGTATAGACCGGTAGCAGAACATGTGGAGTAGGGCAGTACAGTGATTAGAATTTTATTCAGGAATTTGTATTTCTTTTGATTGTTTCACGTTTAAAGTAGTTTGTTCATTCAAGGTGAATAAAAGTTTTCTCTGAACAATTAAAGTGAGCTGGGCTAAGGAGGTGCTTCCCTGAAAGGAGGTGAGAAATTGGAAGAACCCCAAAAAGTAGTATTGGAGGAGGGAAGAGTGTCAAGGAATATTGGGCAATGGGGGACCACTTTTTAAGGAGTTCTGCTAGAACTGCAACACTGCAGGAGTCACTGACACTCACCCCAAGGTGAGACCAGAGAGTGGGCTTGGGACCAGCATGTTCTCTTCAGCTGTGGGGAGAATGTAGAGAGAACACCCTAGTTCTTGGACCTCATACAGGAAAATAAGTCCCAGAATGTGTTAATCTGGGGGGAGTGGGAAAGGGAGGATAGGAAGGAGATGTGGGAAAAGAAGAGGAGGAGATGAACATTCATCCTATTTATTGTGGTTGTGAAGGTGTGCCTAGGATTGGTTGATGGGGATTAGATTAGGTAGTAATTGAGTAACAATTAATTAATCAGATAATCATTAATTCTGACCAGATAATGAGGGAGGGTAGGAGAAACTGTGTTTAAACAAAGGTGGTTTTAGTTGAGTGCAACTATCTATTACTTAAGGGGGCTGGAGAGAGGGGGCAACTGGACATTGCCGTCTTTGTCAGGAAATNTTTCTTTCGACATGGCATCCATATCATTTGGAGGAATGAAAGGCATCATGTTAACCCAGGTCTAGGAACACAGACTAGAGGATGCTCTTGCATCCTTTATCTTCATCTACTCTCTTAGAGGTTGTACGCACCTTCATTGCTCACGTCTGTGGGTTGCTGGGATTTTCCCACTTTAAAAACACATCTCTCCATGTTACTCTCTTAAGTTGATACAAACCACTGGCATACAAAGAGTAACTGATTCTTAATAAGTAACTGAACTCTCTCTTGAATAAAAGGACATATTAAGCTTATCTGATTAATTAATTGTTACTCAATTACTA
>VYZR01026019.1:6287-16515 GCA_013400675.1 Oxylabes madagascariensis
AAAAAAAAAAAAAAATTCCAGTATAACAAAGACTAAATCAGTCCATCAAAGCACAGCAAGCTATATTCATGTTTTAATGGCTAGACTAATCAAAATGGGATATGAATCTACAAGAAACCTTCTTGTTGAAATTAATTTTGTATTTGTCTGGAAATGTAAATAAAAGAAAACGTGAAGGGGCCATTTCCAGGCAAGTTCTTTTCAGTGTTAATGATGCAAATCAGTGAAGTTTCTCAGTCCCTGGGGAATCTTTTTGTCTTTCTAATTTCCATAAGAATGATTTTTAGGTGATTAAAATAAAAATCTAATGAAAAAAAATTCTTTATACTTTTCTCACAATACAGTTTAGTAGATATCTAGGAAAAAAAAAAACAACAAACTGAGCTGGAATTGACTTTAGGACTATAATAAACCTTCCTAGGAGAGTATTGGTCACAATATGTTTTTGTATTTCTAATGGAGACATTTTTGGTTGTCTTTAGAAGTATTTGATAGAAGTTGCAGTCGTCTGAAAGCTTGATGTTTCAATGTAACTCCAGAATTTTCTCAGCATCTAGTAAGGGGTAATGAAATGTTCATTGTGTTGTTTTCTAAGTGAGCAGTATGAGAAACAGGCAGAGACATAATAATTAAAATTTTGGCTTTCTGTATTTTTGGCAAATATTTTTGTTCAGCGCTAGATTCTTCCTGAAGATCAAGGACTGGTTGATACTGAAATACTGGAGAAGCACGGATGCTTTTAATCCCATCCTTCCTCCAGAAAGAAACTACCTGAATGATTCAACAAAAAGCTGCTATTAAACCATGGCTTTGCTATAAGGCAAGATACACCCCACAATGGTTCAGGATTGGCTTTACTTTCCCTCTTTTTCCAGGGAACAGGAAATGGCAAAAATAGAGATTAGCATAGTCCATGTTAACCCCATGTCCAGCACAGATAACACCTCTCTCCCTCCCGTGGCAGTGTGCAGGGGAAAGACTAAATAATGCCTGACCCTAACTGTCCTGACCCATTCTGCACAGAGAGAGAGCAGCAATGTCCCAGGCTCTGCTCGCACACACGCGCAGGAACACGCGTGTGCACATAAACACGGGCATGTGCACACCTCCTTGTGCAACAGGAGGGAGTGATAGCCTGCAGGGGACACAGGAGAGCACTGGCCCTGCTGATGCCTCCCAGCAGGCAGCACAGCTCTCCCTCACGCTGGCAGGAGAGGGCAGGTGGCTGGAATAACCCTGCAGAGAGCTCAGAGCAGGAGCAGAGCTCTGCTCCAGGAGCAGAGAAGATGACACGAGAGGGAGTATGTTCTTATTTCCTTGCTGTGCTCAGCCAAAGTGTGTGTCCTCAATGTTCCCTAGTTGTTATAAATTGCCCAGGTCCAAGCAAAGAAGCAAGGCAGTGTCTTTGGTGTGCGCAGAGAGGGTCTCCAGTGAGAGAAGAGCAGGGATGCAGGAAGTTGCTTTGGCACAGGCAGGAATCCCCATTGTGGATTCCAAGCTGCACAAGGAGGCTGCACGTGGGAGACACCACAAGGAACCAAATCTCTGTGCTAGCCCCAACCAGTGCACTCCTGTGGAATAGGGAGAGCGAATAGGGAGCTGCAGGCCTCCAGGAAATTCACACAGAAATGGAGCTGGAGATTACTGTTGTTTGGGATTGAATTGCTTCCCACTGGGTTTCCTCTTCAGCTGCTAATGAGCCACCAAGGAGAATCAAGTTGTTCCCAGGACTGCTTGGGTCTTGGGTTTGGGTTGTGGAAGAATGAACAGAATTCCTGGGCTGGTTATGGGATCAGATGGTACAGGGCAGGCACAGCTGTTCAGGGAAAATACACTGGTGTCTGATGCCTCTATGACTCTGGATGGTGATCTCCTTCTTAATTGCTCTCCATAGCTCCTGGCTGAAGACTTCCTCTCCTGCTCCAGGCTTCCCCAGCCCTGAAGGGGATCTCTCCCAGCTCCAAAAGGGGAGACTTACAGAATGTTCCTGACTGTGGTGAAGTCAGAGGATGCTCAAGCTCCATTATTCAACAGACAGGAGTCAAGAGCCACAAAGCCTGAAATGGGTTCTAAAATCTCAAAATGAACAAAACCAGAATTAATTCTTTATAATGCCTTTTAAACAACAGTACTTGGAAGTACATTTCAACACTGATTATCAATTGTTTGCCATCTGATGTTAATATTAGAAAGGTGACTGCTTTCAAGCTATTCTCCAGACCCTGAAGACATATATTTTCTTGTTTCTTTAACATGGAGAGAATACAAAAGTCCAAACTTCAGGAAGAAATACACTACATTTCATGAAATTATGATTTATGACAACACCACCGCTTCGTAAGTTTAATACTGTTCTTCCTCCTTCTGTTTGGGTGAGGAAAGGAACAAATTCCAGGAAAGCTCTTTGAAGTCTTTAAGGGAAGAAACTCCTTTCCATCTGCCACTCCTCCTCACAGTGGGGTCCTGAGCCTTGTGCCTTGCCTCTACATCCACACAGACCCCTAAACAGCCCACACTACATGCCATAACCAGCAAGGTGAGAGCGAGGGTCAGAGTGAAGTGCTACTCAAGGCACCTTCCCCTGGAGTCAGCCCTGCCTGCCTGCGCACAATCCTTTGCTCATGCCCCTCATCATGGGAGGCTAAAACATTTCTTCTAAAAAAAGTAAATCACACAATTTTAAATGTAGGACATGGCCAGTGCTTTATGTACTCCTTTACAGATAGCTACTGTCCAGAGCGTTTGCCTGAGGTTTATGAGGCTCTGGTCCCACCCCTTTGTGGAAAGGTGTTTTCTCCTATTCCCAGAGTGTGCTTGCTGCCAGGCTAGGAGCATGCTTGCTGGAGCATTGCCACAGAACATCCAGTCATTTGCTTTCAGTGGTATGCCAAAGAGAAGGAACATGACCCTGTAGCCTAGGACTGAGTGCAGATACTTGGGATTTTCTTATGTTTCAAAGAAAGATCTGAAAGGTAAAACCAGCCTTGCCCCCACCTTTCCTTCTGAGCACATGCAACTATATAGAGATTGGGTACCCCTTCAGTGAGATATGAGTTTGATTTTTCTCAGACAGAGGAAAGATTGTACCTAAATCTGCAATTTCCTAAGGAAATAGAAGAACATTGTGGATACTGGATACTGATGCTACATATTACAAGGATCCTGGTCTGGCACATCAGTTAAGCAACTTGCTCAGCTGGCTAAGACCTTTGCTGGTTGCAATCTGAACTCTTCTTCCCTGGGCTTGGAGGGTGTTATCTGGAAGGGGGTGTAACTGGTAGCCTGCAAGCGTCCCATTTGGTCCAGGCCTCACTGTGCCTGTTGCCAAGCGACACTTTGCAATGTGCATCCTGCTGCCTTTCCTCCCCAGTTAGGTACAACTCCAATGTGCTCTCCTCTTTGTCCTCAAAATGTAGTGTTATGGATTGCAGCCTTGTAGATGCCAGGCAGGGATGAGCCTGTTCTGGGAAATAGGTCCAGCAGACCTGCAGAAAGTGTAACTGGATACTACACAGCTGACATGAACTGATGTGGAAATGCTGTCAGCTCATCTAGTCAGAAACCTGTTTGAGACTCTGCCAGCTGCACACTCCACTGACTGCTCCCAGCCGGTGCCCGCTGCTGCTCGGGGCTGGAGGCAGAACTGCTGCTCCTGAAGCCCTTGGAGCTGTTCCTTTCCCTTGGCAATGACTTCCTGCACAGTCCTGTGGTGTGAGCTGGGGCTGGCTGGGACTAAACAGGGTGATGTCAAGCTGGGGTGAGCTTTCCAGTCAGATGCAGGTTGTGTGAGTACACATTACTCAAGAGATGAAGAGACTCATGGTGTCTGCCCTGTCCATTCCCTGGGCCGCTCATTCATTTATTTGTTCTAGTTTTACAGGAAATATCCCTGCATCTTTAACAGGTTCCTTGTCTAGTGAGCCATAGGAAAGGCAAAATAAGGTCCTATAAGAAAAGAGATCTGGCTGTAAGACATACATTTCTTCCCTTACCCTTTTCTCCAAGACTGGATCAAGAATTTCCTCATGTGAATCCCAGGAGTATCTGCAAAGTAAGCTAAAGGAGGGGTTGTTATCCAAACCACTCCATTTGGAACAGAAAAACAAGTGGTCAGGCATCTTTTAGAGCAAAATGGAAGAATCCTACAAACAGTAATGTTTCCCTGGGGATAGACAGGGAAGGGCGCTAGACATTGGAATTCCTTCAAGCCGGAATTGCAATTATGAATTTAGACATCTTAAAATGCCTTTATGCTGTTTCAGGGGCCTAAATCCCACCTGACTCTGTTGGAGTATGTCTGTGACCCACTTGAGGAGAACTTCAAGGCACAAAGATAGTGAATTCTTACCTGACTTTATAATACCACAAGAATGAAATTGAAATTGCTCACCCAGTGAAATGGGTTTTAGTGATCCTCTTAAAGTGGTGGGAAGATCCTCTGTAAGTTTTCTGGAACCATCCTTTAGGGATGAGTCCTGCACACATGTTACATCCCTCAGAGAAGTGATATTAGATGGGATAGCTCTGATGCAGGTGCAATAGGAGAGCTTTAAAAGTGTTAGAAAATTACATTCGGAAGTGTGAACTTTCTTCACTAAGAGGGTTAATCCATCAGGATAACGAATCCTGTTGCAATTAATTAATTAATTAGTGTATTCATTGGGAAGGAGTATGAAAAGTCTAGCTACTTATCCTAGAAGATAGGTTGAAGCCAACATTAAATTTACACTTCAGTAAGGACAAAATCTGTCCCAGAGGACGTGAACAGGAAGACTAGTCTATTTCACGTTTGCAGAAAAGTGTAGCTTTGTTGCTGTCTCACTGCTCTCAGGTACTCCCCAAAAGAGGAATTCTCCAGAGGAAGCTCCTGTTATTTGTGTTTGTCTCCAATATTGCCTACCACAGTTTTTCATGGAGGAGACTGGAAATGCATCATACTTTTGCAAAGATTCTAATGAGAAGTTTTGATGTGCTTCCCAAGGCAAAATGTAGTCACTGAGTAAGCTGTGTTTATGATAGGGATGGTTTTGTTCTGGGAATTCAGGTTTAAAACTCCAAAGAAATCTTCCTGCGTTACTGACGCATTTCACTTTGTTTTTTTGTCATGGAGGGTGGCATCTCAAACCACACAGCCCAACTCCTGGAAAATTCACCCACCTCCCAGTCCTAAAATCCACGCTTGCCTTAGGTCCACAGCTTATGAAAAAGTTGTCCTGGGAAAGATATCTCCCTCCCCTCCTCCTCCTCCACCCTGCAGCAGGACCCATTGTCTGCCGGCGGCAAGGCATAAAGGAGTTAACGAAGGAGCCGGCAAGGAGGTATGACGGGGTGATGTCAGAATATTTCCAGGGAAAGAATGTGTTGGGGGGCGCTGGCCGGGCCGGGGCTGGGGCTGGCGGCCCCCGGCCCCACCCCGACATTCTTCTTGTCCGGTTCCCACAGGCGGAGAGTGGCACGGGGGGTCAGAGTGGACGAGCACAAAGAGAGACCCCCTGCTGCCGGGGCCATCGTGCTGGGCTGTCACTGCTACTAATTCATGACTTCACCTTTAATCTCACTGATCCATTATAGGTTAAAAAGAGACCCATTTTACAGCTGACAAGATTGAAGGGAGCGCAACCCAGGAACTGGGGGGCGGGGGGGTGGGCATGGGGTCGGAAAAAAAAGAGGGGGAGAGAGAAATAACCCCGGCTAAAGTTTGTACAATTGGGACCATCTGCTAAAAATAGATTTTGTGGGGTTTGTTTGTCCTTTCCCTTCACTATGACAATATCTATTTTAAGAGGGAAGCTGGTAACTGCTGCTAAATCAAAATTTTAGCGCACAGGATCAGAGCAAAAAGGAATAGGGAGGAGAGAGAAGACCAGGGGAAAAAAGAGTAAGATTTTAGGGCTGGGGATGCACAGTGGAAAGGATGGGAAGCATTCAAGTATCTTAGTGCTGCTTTAGAGCATGTTTGGTGAGGTCACCATGAGGAAGTGACTAAGAAATTTACGAAACACTGATGTCAAAGGTAAGCTGATCGAATCAGCAGAGTAATTGATTCAGCAGAGTAATAACTATATGTGTGTGGGACTTACAGCATGTTTATAATGACACAAATGATGAATTTTCAGAAATCATTAGACCTACTGTGCTGTAAGCTGTAGATGAAGTCTCCGGAAGTACTTCCACTACTTTCGTTAGTAGCATAATCACGTTCAATTTGTCCTTAAATGAAGATTTTTTATGCTGGTACTTCAAGCAACTAAAGCACATATTTTCAGTGAACTTCAGAAAGTAAGCAAATTGGAAAGAAAAAGTGGAGTTTCTGAAAAAAAAAAGGCAGTGGAGGAATGATAATTTGCCATATACCTGAGAAAATAATTAGTTTTTAGCACATACAAAGAATTCAACATTCTTGCATTTTCTGGTTTTGTTCTACATCAGTGAGGATGCTGTAGGTACCTGTGTATAATGCTAGTTGAGGGGGTTAGGGTATTGCTCCTTTTTGCGTCCTCTAACTGATGCTCTTTGACAAAACCTTTTAATTCCCAAAGCAGTTTTACCAAGTTCACCAAACTAGTCTATCACTCCTACTGTCCTGATTGTATCAGAGAGCATTGAAGCTCAAGAAGATTGTTTGCTGGATTCTCCCTGTCTTTTGCCCTCGAACTGCTGGAGCTGCATCTCGTAGGATTTTGCAATGTAACTATATAGTTTTATACTGCCAGAAGTGCAGAGCTTTTTGCATCTGCTACAACACCCTGTTCCTTCTTTTTTCCCCTCCCAGCAGAGGAACTCTGGGAGTTATTGGCATCATGGTTGCCCCACTGCCATAAGGTGAGGATGGAGAGTGGGGAAGTTTATCCTGAGGATGCAAAGAAATTTGCAAAGATTTTTGGGTTTCTGGAATTCAAGTCTATGAAGGAGATCAGCTGCTGGTGTCTGTTGTGCGAAGGTATAAGAAAGAATGGGGACCTTTCGCATGAGCCTTTGTCAGTTAACGTCAGTGGTGAAAGTCCTATTGAAAAGAGCCTCTGGATCAAATCAAAACCTGTTTTCCTAAGAGTGACATTGCCTGCAAATGGAGGCAGATTGAGGTCTGTAACTGGCCAGTGCTTTGGACACATTCTGCTTACTTTAGTCACACAAAATGACGTATTGATGCAAGTTTCCAGGATCCAAACAGGCAGTCCTTTCATAGGCAAAAGCCCTAATGAAGTCACTGGCATGCAGCCTTCGCTGGCCTAAGGCCTGCAGGCTATTTCCCTAGTCAATACATTGGACCTAATCTTGTACCCCTTGAGCATCAAACTCCATGTGTATTTTCTGCAAGTATTTGTTCTCTTTCTGCAGAAGTGCAAGATTTGTGTGCTGTAGAGTGCGGTGTCAGTGAGCAGCTGCTTCTCCTTCAGCATGAGTTGTTCAGCACACAGACTTCATTGGCTACTGGTTGGACAAAACTACACTGCAAAGCTGAGGCGAGGAACAGCGAGGAGCTAGGCTGCCAAATACAAACCTCCTGTTTTACTTTTTAAGTGTCTGGAAACAAAACAAAACAAAATTATTAAAGCAAAAAAATTTTTAAAAGCCTTCAGCAAATATTAAGAAAATATATATTTTTACCTGGTAATCTGACTACTTCTAATTTAGTGGAACATGTTAACTCCTCTTGTTAAGTCAAATGCAATCAGTGGAGCTGATTAACAACGAGTTAAGAGTTACCTTGCAAAATGGAGTTCATTAGCTCTTTGTAAGCTTAGTCTTTCTGGTTTCTGGTCAGTCAGCTGGAATTATTTTTACCATTCCTAAGAGTGTAAGAAATATAGATTGGAATGGCAGCTTCATATATTACCTTGGTTACAAAGTGTCATAAAGCACTAAGTTAAAATGATAAAAATCATAAAGATTTTCCATAAGGATGCTTTGATTTAGGCAAGGAACTGGTATTTGTTCTTTCTTTCTGGAATTTTTGATTAAAGTGTTTCCCATGAGCAAATGTTATAATGCAATGCCCAGATGTAAAAAGCATCTTTTAGAACTGAAAAATTACTATCTCCTCCACACTTCTCAGAAAATATTAGAATGAATAAAATCCGTCTCAGATATTTTTTCTTGTAAGTTTTGTACATCTGCAATGCACCTGTAGGCAGGTGCCCAGCAGGAGCAAAGAAAGCATCTTCTGTGTGTATTGGATGGATTAGGGCTGAACTGCTGAACTGGATGGCAATAACTTGGCCTGGAAGTAAAAGAGGAGGGAATGATGGTGATCGAGTTTGCCAAATAATTGTGAGTCCTCCCTATTACCATATCCCTGACACTTGGTGGGATAAGTGCGTGCAGTTCATGCAAAACAACCCTGAAAGGCTCTGCCCCTAACTGGGCTAGATCTGATGTAAGCCCACAGGCAGGCTCTCAGCTCAAATGTATCTGAAAATATCTTAAATATTTAGCTTTCTCTGGAAACTGGTTTCCTTTGACAACCTGCATCCATGTTGTCATCATGCTTGGTGTGCTATAAATACATCCATGATCTTTGATGCCAATCATCTAATAACAGGTCCTTATCACAACAAGCTCACACACCTCACAGTGTGCTCAAGGAGTTATCTTTCTATCTCTTTTTAAAGATGAAACTAATCCATTGTAAACCCCATAACAAGGAGCCACTCACAGGGTGAAAGTATAAGTGTGGTTTTTAAATGGTATTGTATTTGTCTCATGATGCTTGCCATTAAAGGCACAGGTATGAAAAGATGCTCTCTGTTTTTATGCAGCACTGCTGTGGAGATAAAGTACAGTTTTCCTTGTACTTGCAGAAGGAGTTGTGCATGGTTTAATTAAAACATATTATTGTCCTAAGGCTTTTTCTTTTTTAGAGTAAAGTCAAGCATCCTACTGAAGACACAGGACATTCATACACCCAAATCTGTGTCAGCATCCTGCTGGCAGTAAGAGCTTTTGCACAAACATCTGATTGCAGAGTCAGAATCCAACAAAACAAGAAGAAACAGGCTGAAGAGCAACTACCTAAATACATGCAGTAGCACAGAGAGCAGGAAGCGGAACTGAGAGAACAATAAATGAAGAAACAATGAAAAGGTCAAGCACTTATTCAGGATTCGTAAGCACAAATGTTGCAGTTCAAGCAGCACAGGTGAAAAATGAAATTCTGTCTCTTCACAAATATTCTTTTTTGTCTCCATATCTCTTTTTTCCAGCTCATGAATACCCCTGAAGAAAATCTTATTTATGGTGGAAAAATCCAAATATGAAGTGCAAATATATATGGGGCCATCAAGACGGGACGAAGCCCCATTATTGTGACTGTCTTCAAGATAATGCACTGAATTAAAAGAGAGATATATTTTGTGCAAATGATGTTGGAACATTTGATGCAGAAACATGATCTTTCATCCTTCATTTCCACATAGGGCTAGTTCAGTCAGAAATGGGTGGATGGCAGAACCTTCACTTGCTGTGCAAGTGAGCTGGGGCAATATACGCGTGGTGATCGTGATTCTCCAAGCTGCAGAGTTTTCAGAGCATCTGGAGCAGAGTGTTCCCTGACTGTGGGGGACTCACAGCTGGCTCGTGTGTCCACATGCATACTGAGGCTGGTTGGGGGCAGAGGGCAGGTGTGCCCACATGTAGGCGAAGAGTTATTGAGGGAAATGGAAAAAGGAAATTGTCATCTCAAGGGTTGTGAAGTCTAATACTACTTGAGCTACTTTTACAGCCATCAGACCAAGCTCTCTTGAAAAGGATAAAAGAAAGCCAACATGGCACATTGAAACTCCCACATGCAGTACCTTCAGGGATTCCCTTCAGCAGTGGTGGATCCCATCACTACTTCTTACTCAGGAATATTTATGTCCTTTTCTCAAATATTCTTCAATGTTGTTTGCATCCCTGATCTTCTCCATCCCCTTCCTGCAGTGCATATGTTCCTCTGCTCTCTGGTGTTTTCCCTTTGGTACATGTTTCCTTGGTATGTGGTCCTTTCCTCCTCTGGACCTCCTANCCCATACTGCTTTGCAACTAATACAGTTACAGGAGGGCTTTCTTTGGAATATTTTCTTTTGCTTGAAGGCCAAATAGGTATTTAAGCATCACCTAATAACCAAAGACCAAATACAAGCACCAGGCTGACATGTCATCCATTTCCCACCCCCTCCAGATTGTTTCTGTCTGTCTCATGCTCTTCAAATGGCAATGCAAAGCCCATATGCTATGGTGTCAGGGA
>VYZR01026023.1:6756-18004 GCA_013400675.1 Oxylabes madagascariensis
GGATTCACTTTATAGGCTCTGGTCACAGTAAGATGCAGCCGAGCTAATGCTTCCATATAATCATCCTAATAAAGGAAAAAGAAGAGCTACAAGTTAGGAAAGTATTTAAATATATATATATATATATATTAAATTTTATTATACTTATTTTTAGATAGTACTACAGCTCAACAACAGCTTGATTTTTTTAATGTTTTATAAGTAGAAGCCTGAGTCTACATCCAGCATGTGCACCAATCTCATGCTGTCAGCACTTAGGAATCTGAGCAAGAACCTTGAGATGTTAAAACAAATTAGTTAACTTCGGAACACACTGCAGAGAGAGATTAAAAATAGCCAAGCAGCTCTTCAAGTTTTAATGACTTCTTTTAATGTATGTTTGTGATGTGGATTATTTATTTGCTTTGAAAAAAACCCTGTGCTTTTCAACTAATTTGTCTATTGCTGAAGGAACAAAAGAAAAAAGTAGCTTAAAGCCCCTTTTTTTACCTGAGAATCAATAACAAATATCAGTGCTCCAGTGCCTCTGAAAATCATCTCATAATCAAACGTAGGGTCAAAGAAGTCAATTTGCCCAGGAAAATCCCATATCTGAAAGTTGACAAAGGAGCTGTTGGAAACATCCTCTCTGCAGATCTTGTTTGTGCTCTCCAAGAAGAGAGTCTCATTCGGCGACATTTTGTGAAAGACAACTTTCTGAATGGAAGACTTTCCACTTCTTCTCAATCCCATGAGCAGGATTCTTGGCTTAACTTCAGTACTGAAGGGATCATTGAAATCCAAAACTGAATAAAATCACAGAAGAAGAAAAGGAATATACTATGGCAATATAATTAGTAACTGCCAGATAACATGCATTTGATATTTATTTTCATGAAATTTTTATATGAATTTATGCAAATGTTACCAATGTTTAAGCTTAGAGAGCAGTGCTACATGCATTTTAACTTGAATTATTTGCCCCTTAGGGTATACTATCAGAAAATCTACTTCTCACCTCCAAGACACAAACTGCAGAAGGCTTGACTGCTCCGTTTGTATGTGAAAAATCTGTTATCACACATAAACATCCTAAAATACCTAATTTTACTCTAATTAACACTATGCCACATATATTCTTTTTTAAAAGAGTATCAGCTGATAACAAATACCCTTTTCAGCAGACAGCTACATCACACTGCTGAAGAACAGTNCTCATACCACATGCAGGGAGCTACAGGAAGAGTTCAACTCAGCAGGCACACAATGCTTCTATGTTGAAACTTACAGTACTGGGCTCATGAGGAGTCCTTTTCTAATGTTCTTAGGATTTCACCTGCTGCTCAGTAACTTGTGTTACAATCTGTAAAGGTTTGTTGTCCAGTAAATAAGATTACAGCATATCATCTACCTATTTGCAAAACAAAGGCCTGGGAACACAGGCCTCATTTCATTGTGTTACCTACCCCAGTTTGAACCTGGCACCACTTTTCCTGCATCTATATCAGCATCAAGTAGTTCCAACAGTAAACTATGATGTTATAACTGTAAGGACATGAATATATAGCTATCCATTCCTGTAGGTGCACCAACTTTAGCTTCAGGTATCTCTAATCAAAACACCTAAAGCAGTCTAAATTGCTGCATTTAGCTGGCCTATAGCTTTGAAATGTCCATTGGTGCTGAGGTGAAATGGCACTGCCCTTACATGTAAAAAGCTTTCAAACACCTCTGTGACCGCAGTGTCAAACACAAGCAAGGCAAAAAAAAAGAGCTGTCAGTGCTAAATCCACCGAGTACAACTCAGAGTAGAGAGGTCAGTTTTAAAATACTGATCACACAACAGGCTAAACATACTATCCAGTGAGGTTTGGTAGACCTTCTCCCACTCACTGCACTACAGACTATTCAGATGATACTTCACAGCACAGCATAATTGCATTTCTTTTTCTTTTTACTACTGGGATAAAATTTGAATTGGAGAAAACTGGCACACATTTATTCACATGCATCATTCTTGAATATGCCCTGCATATGTTAAGTGGTCAGCTTTATTCCCAAAATATGAAAATCCAAAACAAGAAACCTCATCAACAGTTTGAACCTGGCAATTTATTACATAGTCTTATCAGCCAAAAAAGACGGAAAGCTTAAAGGAATCTTTTGCCCAGGAGCATGTTTTGCACCTAGGGGTGGCGACCACATCTTGTGTCTTGTGTGTCTGAAGCCTCAGTCACAGCTTTCAGAAACACAGAAGCAGGGTATGTGTGCCCGGAGGTTCTGTCCAGGTCTGTTTGTGCCTCCCAAATTTGAGTGACAAGAGAAGTAGGGCTTCCCAAACTGAAGGTATAGCAGTGTTAGCATAAAACATCTCCTGGCACCATCTACTGGCTTGTTAGAGCTTGTGCCACTCGGTGCAGGTCCGTGTCACCAGTGACTGACAGAAGTTTTCAGTTCATTATCGGAGGGATCCTGTCCATTTCAAATACAATTGAAAGGCCTTGGCAGGTATTACGACTTACTGTGGTCTTGTCAATTATCACACATGAACACTGCCAGGCAGGAGTAGTGCACAGGGGAAACACTTTCAGGCAGAACAGGGATAGGTAACTTTGTAAGAGTCTCATCCTATAAACACAGCAATGGCCACTTCTGCTGATCTACACACAACAAATTCAGGAAGTAGGAAACTGAGGTCAACATGCTCCTCTACCCTTCCCATCAACTTGAACAGAGGTAGTACCTCCTGTGGCTGGGAGAAACATGTGCCTACAACAATTCACGCCTCCAGAAGAATAATAAACATCTGCTCTAGGGTGATGTAACGATGTTTTATGTTTTGGGGGTACAGTCTTGTCAATAAACCAAACCAAACCTGCAAGATTTAATGGTATATCCTCCACCTCACTCTGTTTTTTGGCCATCAGAAGAGAAAATGATTTATTCAAAGCTTTATTAAGACTTTATAAAAGCATATAAAGAACAGTCTTCAAGTTGAGGCTTTATTCCATATTTAAAAAAAAAAAAAAAAAAAAAAAAAAAAANAATTGGGGGTTTTTTTCAAATTTAAAAAAAAAAAAAAAAAAAAAAAAAAAAAAAAAAAAAAAAAGCCTCCCATTTGCTCTGTACACAACTGAACTTATGAAGTCTCATCTACATGGATTTGTACTTTGTGTCCCCTTCCTCTTCCCATCACAATAACACCAACTTCCTCCTGTATGTCTTATGACATCTCCTCCAAATAACAGACATGACATGCAGTGGCTCAGCACATTTCAGTTGGCTACACTGTGTGTATCTGTCTGCCAGCTGCTGCCACAGTGAACACACAAACCTGCTCACCTGTCCCTCTGAGGGCACCTCATTTAGCTTTCTCCTCTCCTCTGAATGCCAGTTTTCCTCAAACTTGTGGAAACTTAATAACCTTTCAGACGTCTTTTGTTCAGATTTGGTTGAAGGTAGACAGCAGTTTCAAAGATTCTGACCATTGATGAGAAAACCAGAGGACAAGCTACCTACCTAACTCCTTTTCTTTCAGAAAAAAGCTAAAAACCCACATATATCTGAAGAAATATTTTAAATGACTTGGAGTTTTTATGTTGTGGTATTAAATTATTTCAGGCTGTTAGATTTTTACTGACTGTAATGCTTAATAGCAGGAAATTGCTTTCTATTAAAGCCATACTAAAAAAATACAGTTGCAACTGCAAACAGAATTAGCAATGAGAAGAATGAAGACCAGCTCTTCTGCTAGTAAGACTGTTACTTAGCTTCTGAAATCCTGCCAGTTCAAAGACAGGGAAATACAAGAGTATCATCCAAACCTGATGAGATAGCAAGGCTTCTACAGCACTTCCCTCTCAGAGGAGTTAAGAGATTACCTTATATGTAAAGGAATTGGACGATGCATTGCCTGCCCACATTCCTTTGCAGGAGTACATGACAACTCCTTTTTTAATTTGCCACAGAAATGCCAGTAGATGTATCACTGCAACTTCCCAGACTAGGTTACTGAGTGAGATCATAATATGCCCAAGAGAAACACTAAACTCTTCTCTGTTCTATAACGGGAAAGATAATTTTCCCTATTGTGAGATGCAACACATTCCTGCTTCATTCACTTTTGCAAAGAGTAAATGTTGTAAAATGCCAGTCTGTAATGCATACCAACAGCCCTTCATATTTCAATTTTTCTAGGCAGCCATTAAGAACAGAAGCCATGCTGGTTAGAGGCCATTCCTTTGAAGTACTCACAGTTTTAACTCAAAAAACCTAAAAGCACTTTCTCCCAGAGAAGCACTCAATTCTTTACAAAACTTGTTAACTGCAGTTGTGTCCTGGCTTATGGAGTGTGTTTTGCATGCATTGCAACATGCAGAAGAGCAAAGCTCTGAGGAGTTGAGAACTGCACGTAGCAGTCCCGACCTGTCTCACCAGTACTCAATGAATACTTTAGTATCTCCTTTATACTATTAGATATACATATAGGTAACTAACACAGTTTTTGAAGCCCATCCTGAATTCCACATCAGTTGCAATTCATTGTCAAAGCAGGTGACTATCCTTGCTTTGCAGGCGTATGGGATGGGGATGTCACATTCTGTACATCCCACCAACTTTCAAACGTCCAAATAAAACATCACAGCTCATCTGTTCAAGTAACATAAAGCCAAAAGGAATTATTTTGCTCATCTTACCATTCACAAGGTAACAAACCTCTGAGTCTAGTTTTGAACTAACACAACTAATAATGATTTTTTTCCCCCACTAATGGAGTAAGTTTTAACCACTTCTGTGTAAAGGAGCGGTAGTAGTCCCAAACTTTCTACTCTTACCTTCAAACCCATTAAACTTGTAGCATTTCCAGTACTGCTGTGACTATGGTATTTGCAGCACTTTGGATTGCTGTCAGGACAATGGCCTCACAAAACACATACAATGAACATCTTCAACGCTAACAGATGGCCTGAGACTGAAGAGTTAACAGAAAAAGCTTGTACGCAATGAAGAAGGCTGTTCAGCTACAGTGGGTTCATAGGCATTGCAGAAACGCCTGGTGGAAGGAAATTCTTATGGCTACAGAAAAGACTCAGAACCAGAAGACCTGGTTACACGCCGCCACAAGTGCAGCACTCTGCAGTGGTGTGTCTTAAAGCCACTTCCTTGGACACTCTGCAGAGGGCTTTCCTGCTTCTAAACACTTTTTAATTGCATCCATAAAAAATATGACTAGGCTTTATGTAAATTTAATTGTTTTAAGGTCTCTGAATATGACCCTATGTGTAAACTAAGGACAAGAGCCATGGTTTCAGCACTGAAGCTGGAGACACAAACCCAGTATAGGGTGAGAGACAATCAATATGAAGTTTTGAAATCTTCTGCACGCTTACAAGAAGAAATTATGCTTTTACTTTTAAGCCTGGCTTCTCTCTTCACTGTCAACAGCCATGCATTGAAGCCGTTCCTCTTCTACTGCCCTTTTCAGTCTTTCTTTGTAGAAAAGGCTGTGACACTGAATTTTGGACTACTTGCTGTACAGAACCAGGAAGAGAGGACAAAAAAAAAGAGGAAAACCCCTTGCCCTGCAGCCCAATGTTACACAAAACACAGACCCGAATCCCAACCCCCTCCATTTCAGATGTTGTATGCCTCTTTCTCCAGAGAATTCAAAGTGAAACAGAAAACCAGGGAATCTGGACAGTTAAAATGGATTTTGTTTTAATCCTGTGTAAAATAGTCCCTGCATGGACAGTCTTCTCCTGCTATTCAGGATGTAAGGGTTCTTTTCAGTTAAGTACAATATTCTGATGTTACTATAAAGAAGCAATTGCGATTTTTAGCAGTCTAACAAGTTCCTATTCAAAAATATCCAAACGAATTTGTCTGAAAACAGTATATGTGTTACTTCTCTACAGAAAATACTAAGTGTAACACTAAAGAAACACATTAAAATTTATTATCTTTGCATCAAAACGAAGGCAATTCTTTAGCAGGTTCAAGTAAGACTTTATTTAGTCTCAGTTATAGTTCTTACAGTCTAACATTGCTATAGCTTTTAACCATGAAGGTTTATACTCTGACCTTCCTCCACTCCCCAAAATTACATTAGTCAATGCAGCACCTCCCATGGCAACCTGGAGGACTGGGCCTTTAAGGAGAAGGGTTCCGCACGTTAATATCTAAGTAGACTTAAAACATGTGGCCTTTTATTATGCTCTTATAAAAAAGCTTCTTTTTTTATCCTGTGATACTGAGAGTTCTCCAAGCTCCTTTGTGAAATATGTCTCAGAAGAATGAATTCAGGCTCTGAATGAACGCAACAGGCTCTGAGCTGGCATTTCCTTTTTCTACTCAATGAGACTGCTTTTCCTGGAAAGCCCATCCTTCTCAGCATCACCATCCATACTGCACGGACATGCAGTGAGTAAAGCGGCTCCTCACAAGCACAGACAGACGGACATTCAGCAGAGCCTGCCGCTGTGGGACTGACACTCGCAGCTGCGGAGCAGCTCCGGACACAGAGCTGCGTGCGGCCGCTGCCTTTTATAGCGTGGCACCCAACCCCCCACCTCCTTGGCACACTCGGGTCACATCATCAAGCTGTGGCCTCTAATAACTAGTAACTCTCACCCCAGACATGAAGAATACTGATGAGAAATTACACACACACACTTTGCCTGCATTCCCTTTGCCTCCTCCCTCTTTCCCAACGCTTCCTGCTACCTGTCAGCCCTCGCCCTGCTTCTTCCTCAGCGCTCCCTGCACCCTCTGCCCCACCGAGCACCCTGTCCCCGTCCCGGCCCTTCCCGCGGCCACCTCCGCAGCATCCCCGCTCCGCCCGGCCTCAGCGCCCAACCCCGTGCCCAGTTGGGCCTGCCCTCCCTGTGGACGCCTCGTCTTCCCCGCACCGTCGTCCCTGGCTCCCCTCGTGCCCCAAACCCCGCGGGGAGCCTCGCCTCCTCCCTGACCCACATCCGCGGGCCGCCCAACCTCACCTCCTGGCGGCGGCCCTGCGTCCCCCGCCGCCGTCCCGGCCTCACCCCGACCCCCGCCCCGCCTCACTCCACACCCGCACTCGTTGCCCGCCGCTNCGGGCACGACCGGGCGCTGCGGGCTCACGGACGGGTCCGGGGCCTGCCCGCGCCGCCGCCGCTCGCCCCGGCCCTGCTGTCCCGAGAGACGCCCGTGGGAGCGGTGCACACGCGAGGTGCCGCCCCTGCCGTGCGGGGCGCCGCGGTGGGCGAGCGGAGTGGCCTGGTGTGCCCGGCAGCGGCACCGATGGCACCTGGCATTTCTATTACAAGCATCCCTGCTCAGAATCATTACAGTCACAGAATCAAATAGGTTAGAAAATACCTCTGGTGTCATCGATTCCAGCCTCTGACTGAACACCACCATGTCAACTACACCGCGGCACTAAGTGCCACGTCCAGTCTTTCCTTAAACACCGCCAGGGACGGTGACTCCACCGCCTCCCTGGGCAGCCCATTCTGAATCTAATCATCCTCTCAGTGAAGAATTTCTGCCTAATGTAGAACCTAAATCTTCCCTGAGGCAGCTTAAGACTGTGTCCTCTCCTCCTGTCACTGGTCGCCTGGGAGAAGAGTCCGACCTCTATCTGGCCACAACCTCCTTTCAGTCAGTTTGAAGAGAGTGGTAAGGTCTCCACTGAGCCTCCTCTTCTTGGTCGTGTCCTGCAACCTCACCCTGCACAAACCCCAGAGACAGACTTGGGATTCTCCTGTATCATCCGTACAGACTTCCAGCGTGTGGGAGACTCAGGGACACGGGCAGGACAAGTGTGTGCCTGGTGCTGCTCAGCTCACCCATCTGCCAAGCCCACTCCAGCCCCAAATGTGCCGTCTGCACTGCCTGCTGCCTGCCCCGTGCTCCTTTCATGCCGACTGTCATCACATGGGCAAGCCCAAAATGTTAAGCCAGGTACTGAAGGTGGGAGGTGATGTATTTGCAGTATGGGTTAGAGACAGTATTTTAGAAAAAATAACTTGATTAATAAGGAACACTAAAGAGAGACATAGTAGTGAAATCTCTGAAGAAGTTGAGATTTTGATGCCCCTGACAGACCAAGGTGCACTCATGTCCCTGCCATTGCTTACTCCAGGCCTGCTCTACAAAGGCAGACCTCCTGCCTCTCACCCAGGCCCCTTCTCAGGAGTTTCCAGTGCTGTTCTTCTTATCTTGTACCAGTCTAAGCTCCAGAGTGTGTGTTAGCCCCTGGCTGTCATCCCATGCTGCCCATTGTGGTGACTGGCAGCTGGATTCCTGATTCTCCAACACCAATTTTTCCTCTGTTTTTGTTTCTCTCTTTCTACTTCTTCCTGTCCCATTCTCCCTCCTTGCATTCAGTATATTGATTAGACTTCTGTTTGGAGTCTCCACGTTTTTCCTGCAGCTGATTATTTTTCCCACCTCTGTGCTGCATGAAAATCTTCTTATCACCAGGCCTTCCAGGTTGCACTAACCCACTGGAGATAATGGAGGTACACATCTGTTCAGAGGTGGGAGAAATCCCCTTGCCTATTAATATACAAATTTATTGAAAGGCCTGCCTTTATTCTCAACTTATCGACCAGCTTGGAAGTTTTGGTTGAACAGATTAACAATGTACTAAAAGATTATGGGAAACCTTTCAAAGTTAAATCCTGTAAAAGGAATTAGGACTTAGGTTTGGAGCAGGATTTTTTTACTTGTCACGTTTTCAGCATTGTGTCTTGGGACAGTCCTGACAGACATTAGCCTGCTGAAAACTCAGGGAAAGAGGAAGAGAGTTTCCTGGTATGTAATGAAGGACCATCTGTCTCACACACCAGCTGATCACTTGTGTGCACAAAGGGCTGTTAGGTTTCAAGGCCAGCTTTGGAAAGTGGGTCTTGCCCAGAAATGTCTGTATTAGGTTTCTTCTATACAAAGAGGTATGAAACATGACGAGTATGAGAGACAGAATAATTTGGATATATTAAAATGCTAAATCGGGGTGTAGAAACTCAAAAAAGAGGGCTGGTTGCAATGCAGCTCTTTCCACAACCTTCCTGCAACTGACATCAGTGACCTCCTACCTGTTCACAGCTTCAGGTTCAAAGCCACACAGATGCCAGGCCCTTTGCCAGATAGGTTTTTAGAGTAGGGCTGAAGCATTTCTGCCAATACTTGGCAATATAATCTGTCATGGACTCTACATAAGCCTCAGGACTTGCTCCTCCTCTCTCCTTTTGCCACCAGGTTGTTTTCAGTCCCCTCTGCACCAGGCCTTTTTCTTCTTTTCCTTTTGTCAGGTCACTTGACTTTGAAGCTGGGTGCACAGAATGAAACAACGCCCAGCCTTCAGTCACAGGACTTGTAGTAAGGGCAGGTAAATAAGACGTTAGTCTTTGCATACATGACATGCACAGTGATAGATGTGACTGGACTTTGTCCATGCAGAGCTGCAGGTCATAGACATTATATTCTTTCTGTCTCACTCATTTCTCTCCCCACTAGAAAAAAAAAAAATCCAGAAAATTGACTGTCTGCTCTAGAAAAGATTAATGTTACTTAAGCACAGGGATGTCCCTCTGACATCCACACAATCAAGGAGCTTATCTGCATCTAGGTTTGCAGGATCATGATAGGGTCTCATCCCATTCCTGGTAAAGAGTGAAAATTTCCATGAAATACATTGGTGACACATCTGTGCCAAGAAAGCTTTTTTTCCGACAATGTGCTAACAACTTGTTTCCCAATCGTAATGATCAAACATAACCAAAATAGTTCTGCATGCTTTTACATATATGGAACTTACTTAACATACAAATTAACTGTTACTCACTCAAATACTTCTATTCCTACATTAGAATTCTGCACAGTATCAAATTAAACAAAATTCACATGAAGTAAGCCTAACCTGAATATGGAAATGAGCAAACAAAACTGTAGTGTGAAGAATCACAGTGTGTTTTTATGTGTTTTAGCAAATACATTTTAACTTAAGTAATGAGACCAGACTTCAGATTAATGCTGTAGTTTTGACAAAGCCTTGCTGAGATCAGGAAGGCATCAGAACAATAAATCCAGTCAGTCAGTCAGTCTTTCTTGGGGAACACCAAGTGTTTTGATGTGAACGTCTGGCACGACTATTGCCACAGAACGATAACTACCATGGTAATTGTTTAGTGAAAAAGGCATAAGTAGAATAATTTGAAAAAACATTCAAAAGAATATATTCATGACATAACTAGGAAGTGCCTGTGATACTTCACTGTTTAGTTTGTTTAGGGCATCAGTTCATTTAGGGCATTTTGAGAGTGCCTTCAAGCCAGAGGAACAGCCTTTGAAAGCAGTGTGCTTGTGGGATCGAGCATTGTATGGGGAACAGCTGCTTGTTTTTTGTTTTCTCCTTCTCCCAATCCCACTTTTACAATTTTACTCAGCCTACTCATACAAACTCCTTTCTCCTCTATGGGTGTCTACAGATGGTCCTGTCCAACTTGCCTCCATACCAGTTTGTAAATTACTGATGTTCACCCATAATTGCCCACACAAACACATGACTTGGGTGAGCAGAAGGTCCCAGTGATATTGTGATAGCTGGAGGGGTGGGTGAGGCATTAAGCAGGCACAGTCAGCTTTCAAGACGTCCCTCTCTGACCTTCAGCTCAGACTTCAAAGCCCACTGACACGCTCCCCTGCTGGAGGGAGGGGCATCTGGCCTCCCTGAAACTGGGGAGATTTTATTGTGACCGATTCCGGGCTGCTCAGTACAAGAGAGGGGTCCAGTGGAGGGCAACAAGGGTAATTGGGAGACTGAAGCATCTCTCTTATGAGGAAAGGCTGAGGGAGCTGAGCCTGGTTACTGAAGATATGACTGAAGGGTGACCTCATTACTGTGTATAAATATCTAAACGGAGGTTAACAAGACGATGGAGCCAGGCTCTTCTCGGTGGTCTCAATTACTTGGATATGAGGCAACAGGCTGAAACTGATGCATGGGAAGTTCCACCTGAACATAAGGAAGAACTTATTGACTGTGTGAATGACCATGCACTGGAACAGATTTCCCAGAGAGACTGTGGTAGTTCCCTCACTGGAGATATTTAAGAGATATCTAGAGGCAGTCCTGTTCCACGTGCTCTAGGACGACCCTGGCTAACCAGGGAGGTTGGACCAGGTAACCAACCCACTGTGCTCCTTTCCAACCTGTCCCACTCTGATTCTGTGGTTTTGTAGCGCTTCCGCTCCCACGCAAATTATTATTAGCTTCCATAATTAAGCT
>VYZR01026024.1:9240-21827 GCA_013400675.1 Oxylabes madagascariensis
AAATTATTTCAACAGAAAAAGGAAAAAAAAAAAGAAGAAGAAATTAAAGGATTCTGATTCAAGTGTAAAAATTACGAGGAAAATGAAAGAATTTCATATGACAGAAAAGAAGCAATCTACGCTGTAAATTTTGAAGATAAAACCTGATGAATGTATACAACATAAAACATGGTATGATGAGGGTAAATTAGGCACCTTACTTCTGCATTGTTGCAGTGCAAAATCATAGGAATATTCAACAAAACTTAAAGCCAGAAAACTCAGTATATATAAATGGAAATATATTTGTGCTATGTTAAATTACTCTATGAAATGTGATGAAATAATTGTAAGTCAAAAGCAAAATATATTTTAAAAAGCACACCAAATGTATCTATAAATACAAAATATCTGTAATTACCAAAGATCGTCAATAATTAAAAAGGTAGTAAATCATGAAATAATTTGTTCTGTAGATTGTATAACTGTCCTCTGATCCTCCTCTTTATTTGCAATGAATGTAGAAACACATTCTCTTACATCATATATATTTAGTAAATTTCATGGTTTACCATGGAAGTACTGGATAAATTTAGCTCAAATATATCAAAATACACATGCTGTTGATGAAACNTAATTAGATTCTCTTATTGTTATTACTACTCAAACTTTGAAAATTATTTTTCATGTTGCTTTCAAATCAAATACATCATTTTGGTGGACATGTTAGGAAATAGGAGAAAAATTGTTTTACTGACTTTACAATTTTTTTGATCAAAAATTTTGATCAAATTACTAAAAATATTAAAATTCCTATAGGGCACAGTAAAGGCAATAAAATAATCATTCCAAAAAAAAAAAATATATAACAACTTCAGTAATGATCCATACTAAATTAATAATAAATACAGTTGAACAAATAGAACACATCATTTACTGATCTAATTTAAATTTCTGTTTCTATTCATAGAATGTCTGTGAACAGTTTATAGGATTATTTAATGTACATTATCATTATCTGACTTTAGTCAATGACATTTAAAGGTACGCTTTAGAATCTGAAGATTGTCATCAGATTATGATTAGGAACAGGTATTTTTGAAAATTATTACTAGTTATTATTGTTCAAGTGGTAATTAGTCATCCCTTGTATTTGCATTAATTTTATTTTTGGACAAATCCCACTGTGTGACACAGCTCCATTCCTTGACAGGACTGTTATTTTTTCCTAGAGTCTGTGTTCCAATACAAATCTTGTAAAACTAAAAAGTTGTATGCATATGTTTTATTAAGGCTTACCTTATTTATAGAAAGCAACTAAAATATCCCACACAATCATTTTAGAAACTCAGGTGGATCTGAGGAGTTCTGCCTTTCCTTTTGTTACTCAGCCTCTTGTCATGTTCGAGGAAGAACTCTGCCCTCTGTAGCTGAACTGTATCTGTTGGTGAGGCAGAGATTTCCTCACTTTGCCCATTAGATCCTTGTTTACTGCACCTTTTTTCTTGCCCTTTATTTCATATGCACACTGCCCTTTGTGTATGATCTGTCTCATTCAGAAGATTTTGACAGCTCATTCTGTGCTACATGGTTGGCCTTAACACATGGATTTTGGCTACCACTGTTCCAGTTCTTAAAGACTGTAATTCATAGTGACCTAAAGGCCTGCTGATCTCCAGGAGGAACATCATCTGAAGCTTCACACTGAATGTCAATGCATCCTTCCCAATACTATAAATATTTGTCTGTAAGCTGCCCAGGAGCACTGTTTGCATAAGTGTTTAAGCTCAGCACATACCTTAAGAGAACACGAAGAGGGGTGTACATGCAGGATGAAAAGCTTGCAGTGTGTCAACTATACTCTTGAATTTAATTTGGGAAAGGATATAACTTCAGAGAATGGACATTGGTTTACATAGCTTTATTAAAAAAGACCCAAACTGTTTCCAAACATGCACCAGTGACTCAAGCATAGGTACCATAAAGCTGGAGCATATGCTCCCATGTCATTGGGAATTCTCATTTTCTCCCAGAGCAATATCATTCGTAAGGTTGAATGCTTCTAACATTATCCATTAAATGTTATCAGTCTGCTGAAATTCAGTCCAAGTTTGGTGGAATTACATATGTCCACTGGGAACTGCGGTTCTAACACAAAGGCAACTTTCAATATGGGTATTGAGACAGTCCTACAGTAAGCCAGGAACCATTGTAAACAACAGTGTATTTGCAAGGCATCCTTCTGTGAACTGCTGTCTCCAATGTAAACTAGAGATATAACAAACACCATTCGTCTGTTAAATGTTGGCTTGTGGTAACATATATTATGCTGTTATAGTAATATAGTAATATAGTAATATATCTTGTTATATCATATAGATATATACACAAATAAAATATTCATATATAAAATTTCTTGTCAGCATGGAACATGTGATTTTGTAATCATATAGGACATATAGTATATATAAGTGTAAATACAGGTAAATTTAAAAAAAAAAAACAAAATCAAGAGTTCTGTTGAACATGCCTCCTAGAAAGATGTCGAGAAAACAAATCCATGAAAGGTGTTAATGATATTATCTAAAGCACAGTGTCATAAGACTGAGGAATCCGTAGACAGTGAGTCCACATCCTTGAATTCTTCTAGTGTTTTTTATCTTTGTAGTGGAGACATAGTGTAAGATACAGTTACTGGATTTTCCTGGAGCTGAAAAAAAGCCAAATACAAGAGAAAAATAAAAGACTAGAAGGCATACTGCAACTTGCAGACAAAGCAAAACTGGGAGGAGCTGTTGACTCCCTTGAAGGCAGAGGCCCTTCAGAGAGACCTCAAAAAATTAGAGGACTGGACAAGCACTTACACTATAAAATTCAACAAGGGAAAGTGTCGGATTCTACAACTGGGCTGGGGCAACCCTGGATGTACGGACAGACTGGGGAAGGAGATGCTGAGAAGCAGTGCCATGGAAAGGGACCTGGGGATCCTGATGAACATGAAGTCAGCAAGCTGAACATGAGTCAGCAGTGACCTGGCAGCCAGCAGGACCAAGCTTGTCCTGGGGGCATCAGGAACAGCATCGCCAGTAGGGCAAGGGAGGGGATTGACCTGCTCTGCTCTGCACTGGGGCGGCCTCACCTCGAGCGCTGGGGGCTGGTTGGGGTGCCACAACACAAAAAAAAATTGATCTATTACAGAGCATTCAAAGGAGACCAGTAAATATGGTGAAGGACCTGGAGGGGAAATTGTTTGAAGAGCAGCTGAGGTCACTTGGTCTGTTCAATCTGAGGAGACTGAGGGGAGACCTCACTGCAGACTACAACTTCCTCATGAGGGGAAGAAAAAGGGCAGCAC
Organism: Oxylabes madagascariensis; assembly: GCA_013400675.1. Classification (NCBI taxonomy): domain Eukaryota; kingdom Metazoa; phylum Chordata; class Aves; order Passeriformes; family Timaliidae; genus Oxylabes; species Oxylabes madagascariensis. The sequence continues at coordinate 12,575 of VYZR01026024.1, forward strand.
TGATCTCATCTCTGTGGTGACCAGTGACAGGACCCAAGGGAATGGCCTGAAGCTGTGTCTGGGGAGGTTTAGGTTGGATATTAGAGCAGGTTCTTCACCCAGAGGGTGGTTGGGCACTGGAACAGGCTCCCCAGGGATATGGTCACAGCACCAAGAGTGCTGAAGCATTTGGACAATATTCTTGGACACATGGTGTTACTCCTGGGGATGGTCCTGTAAAGGTCCAGCAGTTGGACTTGGTGATCCTTGTGGGTTCCTTCCAGCTCAGCTTATTCTGTGATTCTGTGATTCTGTGATTCTGTGATTCTGTGATTCTGTGAATTCAAATACAAACTAATTTTTCACCCAAATAAGTTGTGAAATTGGCTTATATAAAAGTCATCCACTAGTCCTTAAAACTGCCTGAGAATCAGCTACTTAACTCTTTCTGAGTTTTAATAGGGTTTAGGTGCATGATTCCATTTAATCCCTGATAAACCTATATGAATCTCTGATATATTTTAAACAGTGACTACTTAGAAAGGCAAGCCAAAAAAAAGTGGGGTTATAACATTAAAGGACTTGAGCTCACTGCGAAAGCTAATTTACATAACCCCATGTCAATGTAGACATAATCATGAAATTGAAATTAGCAAATACTAATCTGCTTCGAAAGAAAAATGCTTGATTTTTAGGGGAACCTATTAGTTCAAGAAGTATATCATATTTAAGTGTTGACTTTGTTGTCAATGATTTCACCACAGCAAAAAAAACAACAGAAGATTAGAAGCTGGTCTCTTCATGACAAACTGGGAGACAAAAAGTATCTTCATCAGCGGTCTACACCTACATCAAACATGATATTTCAGGAAAGAAATCATATTTATTCAGGTCAGGTAACAAGAATATGGAGGCTAAAACAACCTCAGATAATATAGTCTAAAATATAATTTTATTTGGAAGAGCACCTAGCATGAAAGGTTATTTTAGGCAAATGATAAAATTAATGGTTCTTAAAAACAAAGCCTTTCAATTTTTTTCTATCACTGCTGTTTTGGGGTAGAGGTAAAAAAATGAAATTATATGAATTAGGGAAAATAAAGAACAAATATTATGGAGATATTTTTGCTAAACTTACTACTTTACATAGTAGAGACGCTATGATCCTAAAACAGTATTATTAGGTTGCGAAAGTTAAACTCTGAAAATTAAGGCTAAATTATGGTTTCTGGTACAGCTCTAATTGTGTCCTGTGCACATGCATTATGAGGAAGATTTTAATTACCTGATCACATTCATTTTTGCATAGGATCTCTGCTACTGCTACTGCATAATCTTCTCTAAAGAAAGAGTAATTAATTTCTTTGTGGATTTTCATGCGGTGGTCATGACAAGAGGAGGTGAAGGCTTGATGAAAGTTATTTGGCTACACAACATTGCTATTTTTTCTATCTTAACATTTGCTACCTTTTGCTCAGCCTTGTTCCTGGAAAAAAACTGTATTGTTCTGAGTGAAACTAGCTGAGTAGAGCCTGAGGCAGACACACAGCATGGAAAAATTCATACTTAACGTTAAAGTTTTGCAAAGTTATAAACTGAAAAAAGGATCTATTAGGTGGTAGTCTTAGAAAACCTCCACAGTAGATACCACAAGCAATTTCCCTATAACATGCTGTTATTCTCAACTGGCATCAATTCGTTTCCATGTAATGATTTCAGTCTTATAATATTTGAAATCTGTCTTAAAAACTTGTATTTGAACAAAGATGGGAAAAGACAGAAGGTTAGGAAACTAGTTTATAACTGAAACTAAACAGAAAAACATATCGATGTGAGGACACTGGAAATACAGGCTTAGAACTCAGGAAGGGGAGTTCTATATTGACTGGGCAAAAATTGGTAACGACCATGCAGTAGAGAACTGCAACTCAGAAAAAAAAGGAGACAGAATGGTGGAAGAACTAGGCTTGACTAGAAAATCTTATAATAACCTTATAATATATATATTATAAGGTTATTATAATAACCTTATAATATATATAAGAGTGGATAATGACCTCATTGGAAATAGGAATGGAAAAGTCAGATCAAAAGAAAAGGAAAAGCGAAGCTCAAAGGTCAGGAGAAAACCAGATAAGATGAAGTGCATGGAAGAACAGCTACTAAACTCTCCTGATAGAGTGTACTGGGTCTGAAGCAGAAAGACTAGATTCAGGAAAAATTCTTTCTTTCAGGGAAATGTTGGCACATGCTGTTCTCATCTCATGGGTATAATAAGCTTTATTGATTCTCTCTGTATCTCCACGTGACTTGTGTGTTAAGACACAAGAGTGTCAATGGCAACATATATTCACAATCATTACAATAAAGGGAAGTCAAAATGACTACACAGTCACCTTAATTCTGACACTTGTTATTTCAACATTCTTGAATTTACAGTGGTGATGTTCTTGTAACCTAGGTTTCCGTTTGTTATCTCTTAATTTCAGCTTTGGCTCAAAGCTAGGCTGGATGTTTACCAGCAACAAAGGCCACTTATAGACATCTGTGAAGAGTTTAATAATTAAAACTTGCCCTAAAACTCTTTGGCTTACACCTAGTTTTCAGCTTAACAGAGTTTTAAAATTTTTTTGCTAAGATTCTGTTTTCTGCAAACACCACAGTCATCTTCATTTGCATTATTTATACTTTTGCACATTACTTTCATTTCTGTATTCTATTTGTATTTTATTTGTATTATTTATACATAGGCAATGGACTTGGTTTTATCTTCCCAGTATTTAAAACATATATATTTTTTATGTACTGTAGTTATTTTGTTACCCACTAAGCATTAATTAGTGCTAGGTATTAGAATGAGAACAGAATCTGAACAAGTATCCAGACTTTTCCTCAAGAGAGGCTGCTATTTTTCATTTCATAAACTAAAATTTTTTACATACCCTAAGCAGCCCTGAAAGATTTTGTTCTTCAATATATCTGCATTTGTCTAAAGCAACTGTAAAGCACACATTGCACCACTAAGGATACGAAAGCAAATATATACTGAAATATATGCTTTATCTGTTTCTACTAGCAGCTTCCATGGGTTTAGTTTTGACTATTTCCCTACAACATTTTCCTCTCACACACGGTGGGGATTTTCAATTAATAATGTTTTTAAATCTATGCATTAAATATGTTGGCTTTTGGGGCCTTTGTAATGATGGGTATTTTGAAGCTTGGATTGCACCAGCAGAATTGATGCATTTTAAGCTTCTCCATCCTATTCTACAAAATAGAATAAATAAAATAAATAATAAATAAAAAATAAAAATTCTACATCTTTCAAAAGATATGGATAAATATACAGACATGCAGCTACAATATCAAGAGTTGACCCTGGCTATTCCTCTGTAATGCCCCTTCTCAGCTGGACAGGGGAGAGAGTTTATAACAAAGGTTCACGAGTTGAGGTATGGATCAGGAAACATCATTCGTCAAATACCATCCCTGGCAAAACAGGCTCAAATTAGGTATTTTAATTGATTTTATTACCACAAAATCAGAATAGGATGAAAAGAAGTAAAATAAATCCCGAAACCACCTTTTGCTCACCCCTCCCTCATTCCTGGGCTCTACCTCCCCCTTTGTAGCAGTGCTACAGTTCATTACATGCTATTTCTGCTGTTACTTGGGGAGAAGAGTCTTTCGTCTGCACCAATGTGGGGTCCCTCCCACTGGAAACAGTTCTTCATGAACTTCTCCAGTGAGTCCTTCCTACGGGCTGCCGTTCTTCACAAACTGCTTCAAGGTCGGTCACTCTTCCACAGGATGCAGTCCCTCAGGGACAGACTGCTCCAATGTGAGTCCCTTACAGGGTCACAAGTCCTACCAGGAACCTGTCCTAGTGTGGGCTCCTTTCTCTTTCCTTTCTATGGGTCTGTAGATCCCTGCCAGGGGCCTGCTCCATCACAGGCTTCCCACAGGGTCACAGCCCCTGTTGGGCATCCACCTGCCTCAGCGTGGATTGCCTCCAAGGACTGCAGGTGGACCTCTGCTCTGCCATGGATCTCCACGGGCTGCAGGGGAACAGCTGCTTCACCATGGGCTGCACCACGGGCTGCAGGGGAATCTCAGCTCCAGTGTCTGGAGCATCTCCTCCCCGTTCTTTTCCACTGACCTTGGTATCTGCAGAGTTGTTGCTCTCACACAGGCTTGCTCTGCTCTTCTCTGGCTGCAGTTACATCTGGGGAATAACAATTATTTAATTCTTAAATATGTTATCATAGAGGCCCTACTATCCCCTCTGACTGGCTCAGCCTTGATCAGCAGCAGATCCGTCCCAGAGTTGGCTGGCATTGGCTCAGTTAGACACAGGGGAAGCTTCTGGCAGCTTCTCACAGAAAACACTCCTGTAACCCCACCACTACCAAAACGTGTCAATGCAAACCCAAAACACACATATATATACATAAAATCAGCATCGTGCTGATTCAAGGGACAAAATTCAAGTTACCTTACTTTAATCAATTAAGTTCTTCTCATGTGGATGCTGAATGCGAGAAAATCAAGCAGGCAGCGCAGTGTCTGTGTGAAAATCAAGTCATATAACTTTCTCATACTAGGCCTGAGAAACTGAGACCTGAGAAGTTGTGAGGAGGAATTCAAAACAGTCCTTGGAGAAGGAAAACAACCTCTGCAGGTGTTGTTTGTCTCCCTGTTGTTTACTTGCAAGAAACAGTCAAAAGATTTTTCCCTAACTGTCCAATGATGGTTTTGTATTAGTTTGATAGCCAATGAAAATTTTACTCTTTTGGACTCTTTTGGAATTGCCTATAAAAGATGATCTTGAAGAATAAAATTGGCTCTCCTTTGCAACCAAGCTTGAGAGTCCGTGTCGTATCTCTCGCCGTTCCTAATCCAATACGACATTCTCAGGAGACTAATCCTCTTCAGTACACTAATAAAAAAGGAAAAAAAAGGAAAAAAAGGAATAGGTAATGGTTTTGTGATTTGAAAGATTCAGAACACATATGATCAAAGTATTTCTTGTTGTATCAGTTACCAAGTGTGATTAAATTTGGGACAGCAACTAACTCTCCCTAAGTAACTTAAAGTTAAGCAAGTAACCAGTAAGCCAAGCACATGGACAGAGAGTAGGAGCTCCTCTCTCATCCAGGACTCATTTCTTACAGGATTTTGATGCACATTGAACAAGAAGCTCAGTTTTTTTCAAGTACATGGTTTCCAGAGAATGAGTTTTTATTGTTCCTGTTTTTCAGTTGCAACATGTTTCTGAAACGGTATTGGTACAGACAGGTGACCTGAAGCTTTTTTCTATGAAAATACTTCTGTATTCTTTTCACCCTACGTCTCATTTTTATCAAAGTAATGAGGTGAACAAAACAGTAGAAAGTCCTCACAGTTTGCACAAGCTTAGAAAATGGAGAGACATCAACTGATTAAAACCAGGACGTGAGACAAAACAACTATTAGTTTGTCAATTATTTAGACATCTACAAATACTTGATTCGTTAGCCTTTAATTTGCTGACACAGTTCTTTATAGCATGTTCTCTATATTTGATCTCTCTTTGCTTCCTGTTGTCTCTATTTTTTTCCAACAAAATAAAGCAACCTAAATGATTTTTGTTTTTTTCATGAATAAAAAATGTACATCAGTAAGGCTGCAGCTCAGAAGGAATGTGCAATTAATTAGCAAATAAAAACGTATTTTTCTTGAGGGCTAAGTAATTTAAATGAGGTACCAAAGATTTAGACACTACTCAGCTCTTGCTACAAGGCTTTATAATGAAACTACGTGTGTATTTAAATACTTCTTACTAATTTTTCCCTACATTCAGTGAAAATTTCCCATTTTATAATAGATTAGATGTGAGGATAACTGTCCTAATTAGATTAAATTAAGATTTCCCTACCTAGCAATGTATGTATTGTAGCTGCTGCAGGAAGGGTAAGCAGCACCTCCCCAAACTTTGGTGTCTAAGGCCTAACCTTGCAGAAATTCATGCTAGCCAATAAAAGTTATCTATTCTATATTCCAGTCAGCAAATCAACAGTCTATAAATATGAATGTTAATTTATGCAACTTACCATTTGAATTTACCTAGAAATCTATGACATAAAATATGAATAATATTTCAGGCAGTGTTACTGAAATACAATGTAGATGTTTCCCCTAGCCTCAGAAATTTTTTTGCAGATGCTGCAGATTTGATTCTTTGAGAGCTCTATTTTAATCACGTACACATGAACACCAAAATTAATGATTGCATGGGCCAAGTAGGATTTTTCAACCGGCTGCTTGTATTTTGGCATATCTTCATGTCTGAGATCAGAATTAAGGTCTAGGTGTCTAAAACTGGGTTTTACAGTTCTGCATACAGGAATAGCAGAAAAAGAATGAGCTCCCACACAGACACTACTCCATTATTCTAAAACAAGAGCTTGTTAGTCATTTGTTTTCCCAAGTCAAATGCCCTAAGGCTTTCAAGAAAGACATATTACGTACCTTTGCTTGTACTCAAACTCAAACATGAGCAGTGGACTTACCACTAAGTGTCCCAAACCCACAGCAGAAAGTGAAGGGTTTTAGTTGAACATTTTCCCTTCTTAGTGGCCATTATCACAAAATCAGACAGAACTAGAACTTAAAGAATTTACCTTAGACACCAATTTTACTTTTTACTCCCTCGGAAGGAAAGTAAATTCCCTTTCCTTTTTTTTTTTTTTCTCCCATCTCCTGTCATTTTGTTCTCAGCCTCCATTTTAGATAATATAACCAGCTCCTCCCTATCCCCACAGAACCACACAATGCACATCATATTGTTTGATTTCCCAAAAGAAATCTTACAACCTTCTATGAGGTATTTTTATCATCAGCTTTTTTCCTATCTTTTCTTAAAGGAAAAAATATCAACAAAGATAAGAAATATATGGTACTAAATCTTTCCATGCAATTATCTCCCTGTTTGTGAAAAACTATAGCAAGGAGAATACCACTGAGAGGAAATAGCTTTTTGTATTTTTGTTATGCAACTTTTTGCCTTACATTAGACCTAAATTGTCTCCGAAATACCAAATGCCTTCTTGATTGGAAGGGTCACAGACAGGCATGATGTGAATTACTAATATTTTGCTATGATAAAGGTCAAACAGCAGTCTTCTTATAAAGCTTATTTATCAGATTCTTTTTTTACATTCTTCAGGGCAGATCTCAGCTGGAGTAAGCTGCCCTAACTCCAGGAGCCCTGATAATTTATCCTAAACTGAGTAGTTGACCCACAGTTTCTAAACACCAAGCTTTCCAAAATGGAAATAGAGAGATAACAATTATATTAAAGAACAGAGGCAGTTAAAAGAGAGGGTGTCTGATGTGACATTTCCACACTGTTACATTAAATTTGCAATGGAAATAAAACAGAGTAGCAGCTCTTAATACCTTAGGCTCTATATCCATTAAATGTTATGCACCCCCTGCAAGCAGGGATGACACCTTTTTGCTATTTATCAAAATTATTCAAAACGGGAAAAAAAATCACCTGCAGCTGCAGAGACTTGTTTGGGCTACATTCGTAAGCACCTCCCACAGAGAGTCAAAAGGACTGTGGGACTGCATCATTAAACACTCTGCCCTCTTCCCACACACTCTCAGTTTTTCTAATATCTCTGAGAACACATGCTTTGGAGGAGATCTCCAGTTTAAACTGTAGTTCCTTGTCCTAGGGTACAGTGTAAAATTNCTAACAAATGCAAATGTAGCAGGCAGAAGACATTCAAGAGAACTGGAAACTAGGGACGGACATTTTGAGAATTTTAGATAATTTTAATTTATCGTTTTAATCTTTTAAGACTGATAGATAGGATATTATATATCCGACATATATATAGGATAGAATATGCTGATTTTAAAAGATATTTGAAACCTAAAGGGAAGGGGAGATTAAAGGCATTTGTGGCTTCTCATGTTCTGGCTCATTTTATATACTAGTTACAACTGCAAATAAGTACCAATGCTTGAAAAGTTTAATGAGCTATGTCAAATTATAATGATTGCCTTATCCTGATACATCACATAAAAGATATGCCATTAGGATAGTATATGCAACACTAACTGAAAACTACTGTTCTTTTCCTCAGAAGAAAGATAACATTTATGCTGTAATGTTGTAGACATACTCAGCTCAGAAGAAGAGTTTGCAGATAAAAAGAGTTCAGTTTATGCTTTTTAATGCAAAGTGGTAGAAAATAATAGACATGCTGCAACATGTGACTTCACAGGGAATGGCTTTGCACAGGGAAAATTACAGATTACCTTATTTTTACTTTTTTTGGATTACCTATTTAGAGGATTACTTGCCCTATGCACAGGATATATTTCCTCTTAGTGCAAAGGTTTATGGAGTAAATGTCATAGTAAAAACAGGATGGCACAGATCCATTTTTTAGAATTATTAAAAAGTTTGAAGTGAGTAGAGAGAGCACCCTCAGGACTCAGCCCTTTGCTCTGGTCTATATCCTGTTGTCCTTGATCCTGAAGGGGCTCATTCACATTTTGTGATGCCTGTTTCTATTCAAAATGAAAATAACAAAGGTAATGTATGTGATTGAAATCAAAGGATAGGAATTAAAAATTAAGCATGGATTTTCCTGATATTTTCTACCACTTTGCATTAAAAAGCATAAACTGAACTCTTTTTATCTGCAAACTCTTCTTCTGAGCTGAGTATGTCTACAACATTACAGCATAAATGTTATCTTTCTTCTGAGGAAAAGAACAGTAGTTTTCAGTTAGTGTTGCATATACTATCCTAATGGCATATCTTTTATGTGATGTATCAGGATAAGGCAATCATTATAATTTGACATAGCTCATTAAACTTTTCAAGCATTGGTACTTATTTGCAGTTGTAACTAGTATATAAAATGAGCCAGAACATGAGAAGCCACAAATGCCTTTAATCTCCCCTTCCCTTTAGGTTTCAAATATCTTTTAAAATCAGCATATTCTATCCTATATATATGTCGGATATATAATATCCTATCTATCAGTCTTAAAAGATTAAAACGATAAATTAAAATTATCTAAAATTCTCAAAATGTCCGTCCCTAGTTTCCAGTTCTCTTGAATGTCTTCTGCCTGCTACATTTGCATTTGTTAGGAATGTGCTGGTTTGAAAGCAAAACCAGTGAAGGACTCCAAGTCAGAAATACAATTTAATAAGATGAAAAGAAAATAAAGGAAAGTAAAATAAAATAAAAGTAATAAAAAA
>VYZR01026032.1:4943-15641 GCA_013400675.1 Oxylabes madagascariensis
GGCAGGGATGTCCAGGGGCTGCAGCGTAGCAAAAGGAAAGCCACAAAGCAGTGCCGAGGAAAAGCGGCGGCGGTGGGACGGGGCCGGCCCAGCCCCAGCAGGGCAGGAGGAGGCGAGCTCAGAATTCCTGGGCACACGAGCAGATGGTGGGAGATTTCCTCAGGACTGGGGCCGGTGGGACAGTGAAAACTCCCGCAGCAAGAGCGGCCTGACCGTCCTCTCTCCGATGCCGAGAGCAAGAGAGCGAAGGTGTCTCCAGCACTGTTCTTTTCCTGCCCCAAAACTCGCGTGATCTCCCCCCTCCGAGAGAAACACCCAGAGACAAAAAGAGGTGTAGCCGGGTGCTACAAATCTCCTTTGGCCCCTTTTGTTCCTCTTAAATCCCTACTCAAGAGGAGCAGAAGATGTTTCTCTACCTTAAGTACCCAGTAGTTAGTTTCCTGGTAACTTGTGGAAAAAAAATTCTATAAGGAAAAAAAAAAAAACAAATCTAACCCCCAACAGAAGAATTTGCTGAATACCTGTCACTATATGAGTGGTTCTCAGAGTGCTTCAAATGAAGACTTTGATCATCTGATGAATTGCAATGTCAAAAAACTTCAGCACAGCTTGCTATCTGTGGATCTTGAAGATCTACCAACTCTTTGAGAATGCAAACACCTCTGGGGACAAGAGAAGGGGTTAGTGTGTCAGTGCCAGAACAGGAAAAATATCAGGCACATTAGCTATAGAAAGACTTCTATAGATGGAAAGTGTAGACAGTTCATGAATCTGTGGGGTTTTGGGGTTGTTTGTTATTGTTCCTTTTAGCCCATCTCTTTTTCTGACATGTTGAGCTCAGTAAGACTATAGAAGTGGTTAGGAAGGGAGGAAAAAGTAATTAATCTTGAAATAGTCCTTATGTTCAGAAAGCATTTGGGAGGAAAACATGAAAGAAGAACTCATAAAAATATTCTGCTCAGATTTACTCATTCCATACATCGGAAAGTGTTCGGTTCACAATGTGCACACCTAGGAGCTGTGCTGTACTGAACATTACAGTGCAGTCTCACTACATCAGAAAAGAAATTTAAAGCCAGCTTCTCAGTTTCAATTACTGATTTTCACTGTCTTTAAAGAAATTAGAGATTCTCCATATTTAAGCGCAAAACTGATAATCTTTCTTATAAATCATTCAGTTTCTTGCAAACTCTTGAAATGGTTGAAACTGATGGGTTTCTATGCTATGTGTGTGAAATAGATATCTTGGCAAATATGAGTTCATTGCATTTCAGAGTGTGAAGAGGGCATGCTAAAGCTAAGTTCTCCTAGCCTCAGAATTTTTATTCTTTGTGTTACAAACTACCAACAATAGAAAGAGGGAAGGTTATCCCTTGTGAAATAGAAGTCATAATCAGTCTAGGACCCATTTTTCCTCCTCTATTCCATGGGAATTTTTTAGACCAAATCAGTTCAGTTGGTTCCTATCTTCTGAAAGTAATCACTAGTTCTTATTGTAATTAACTGTGTCAGTGAAAGAACGTTCCTATACACTTAAATTTCTACTGCTTATACTGTACCGGTTTCCAGTATTCAAAAAGACTAGGGGCATTTGAAATAGTTTACTGAGGTCATCTTATTTTCAAAGGCTTAGGAATTCAATGTATGTTGTGGGCAGTTCTGTATGAATTACTTGGATGTCAGAGAACAGCCCTGGACATTTACTTCCATAGGTAATAGCCTCAGTGGACAAAGTTGCTTAATATTCAGGGGCTTGACAGAGAAATCTGGGAGAAGAGACACTGACTGCACTGGATCTCTTTCCATCTGGCCAGCTCCTAGGGAGGCTCCCTGTTCGGTAAGGCATCCACTAGTTGTCATGTCAGTTGGTCCTTTGCTCCCTTACAGCTTAATTATTCTTGCTATATTGTATGTTAAACAGTTGAATTAGAGAAAATTCCCATGGTGAAGAGCTGAGTTGAAGCTGCAGGTTAACAAAGGCCTTTTCTTCTTACAGTATCTTTCAGTCTGTTGTAAAAATGTCACAAGCAGGATCCCCTTTAATTAACAGGACGACAGGTGATGTGATACACTATTCTTCGGCTAGAAGCAGGAGTAGCAGATATTGATTGATTAGAGTATGACTCTCATCATGGAGTACCAGCAGGAGAGCTATAGCAGGATGAGGGGGGCAAAGACATTGGGTCCCTTTGATGAGATGAGACAAAAATGCCAATACTGAAAGAAACCAAAACTGGTATATTTCCCTATTGCTGTGACTGGCTGGGCTCGTGTTTATTTTGATAAGCACAATAATTAATTATGAGTTTCAATGTTTTTGTTTTTGACAGAAACAATAGCAAGTACTCTGAACATTGCTTGGCTTTATCCAGGGTGAAACTGACTAACAGAGTCAGAAATTGCTTCAGCATGAGCATCGATTTTATTCTCAGAAGACTCATCAGCAATACTTCAACGCTGTACAAGCAGGTTAGTCTCTCTGTCTCAAATATCCTATCTGTAGGTTCCACTGCGGCTGCTTTTGCTTTCATGATAATATAAACAGCAAATTTTACTGTCTTGCTATATTTAAAACCAGATGGTTGGCCCACTTAACCCCAGACAAACAGTGCAATTCTTCCCTTTTTAGATTTTAGTATTTGGTTGTCGACTGAAGCACCAGGATTTAGAATCATTGCTGTTACACAGCACCACATTTCCTGTACAAGCCTTTTTATATCCTGTACACTTACATAGTATATCATAGAAACATATCCATTCTGACGCTAACCAGAAAATATGAATTGTAATCTAAAATACATGCATGAAGCATTAAAAATTAAAAAAGCTCTGTGGCAGAAAAAGAATTCCCTGATTGCAAGTGTAACTTAGTATTATGAACAGAAGCGAAGACTGACAAAATAATGACATTACCTTTTGAATCAGAAATTACCAGTTATGATCACTCCTGTTGCATTTAGTAGTGGAATTATTCCAGACTGTTTGTTGACAAGATGTATAAGTATTTGCATCTCTTTTTTTCATACTCATTGACCTCTTATTTTTTCTGGCATTCAGTTACAGCATTCAGTATGACACAGAAATTACGTATGGTGCTCACTTTGAGGCTAATGCTAGTACACAACAAGACACCTGCTGGCCAGAACTTTTCATAGAGAGCTTTTCATATCTAAGTTCTGTTATGAGATTCCTATCTTTCATTGCAGTGTTCTGATACCTTCTGTGCTACTACATCCATCTGGTTTCTGTGTAAATATCAAAAAACTATTGGGCAGACTTCGACTTCTATTCCAGAGGACATTATAGCTTTAATTAAAATTGTCTCTCATTCTGAGCCTTTGGAAATGTTTGTTTTATTTTTCCTGGCCAGTGAGTTCTCTGTTCTTTCTGTGGCACTTACAAATTCTCATTTTCTTCTGTGTTTACTTTTTCACTGAGGTTCCTGTGAGATCTTTCAGTGTCACCCACCCTTCTAGCCAAAGGCAACAATCAGCAACTCAGAGCTGCTTCATGGTAATCGACAGTTGTGTTTTCCAAACTAGGGAACTATTACTGCTAATAGAGAAAGCCAGCAAAACCCAAACCCTATAAAATATAAAGTGGAAACCTGTTCCAAGTCTAGTAAAAAAAGCCAGGAAACCCCCCAAAAGACAAAAACCCTCAACCAAACAAAAAACCCAAAACACTTCCCACAAAAAAATACCAACTAGCTGTGGCTACTACACATGAAACATAAACCTAATAAAATATGCTCTAGTTATTGCCATAGCCTGAGAATTACCATGATTGTTCCCAGTTGTGAATAAGGGTAACAAACTTCATAAAAACTCTTTGTCAGCTTGTCACATTGTATTAGAGCTGGAACAGTCTATGTGACTGGATTGACCTTCAACAAACTAAAATACAGCCCTTTAAAAAGAAGATTTAATCATTCCATAGAAGTGAAGAAGTGATAGGTACAGTCCCTAACAAAATGAGCTCTTGTAGCGAATATATGCCTGGTCACTGACTACATTCCATGTACACTACATTTGAACTTTGGAAATGCTCCAAACCTTGTTACAGGAAAAGAGAAACACCTTATATATAAACTAATTAGTTTACATAATTAATTAATAATTAATACATGATTAATTTATCATTAACATCTAAACAGTTTTATCAGTGAATTATTATTGGTCCAGATGTAACTATTAAGAAATAAAAAAAGGAGCCATATAGAAAGGTGTTAAAAATTGTACACACACTTCCCCTTTTCATAGAATCATAGATTCACATATGATTGCAGAATCACAGGATGGCTGAGGTAGTAAAGCACCCCTGAAGAGCATCTAGTCCAACTGGCCTGCTCAAAGCAGACTGAGGTAGGTTGCTCAGGGCCATGTCCCACTGGACTTTGGGTATCTCCAAGGATGGAGACCACAACCTCCCTGCACAACCTGTGTCTCCCTTATGGTGAAGTATTTTTTCATATGTTTAATTGCAATTTTCTGTATTTCAATTCATGCCTGTTGTCTCTTGTCCTGTCCATGAGCACCACTGAGATGGTTTTGTCTCTGTCTTCCTTACTCCCCTTAAGAGATATTTGTATGCATGGGTAAGATCCTCCTGAGTCTTTGCCAGGTTGAGCACTCCCACCTCTCTCTGCCTTTTTCTGACAGGACAGATGCTCCAGGAGCTTCATCATCTTCATGCTCCCTTGACAAACTCAGTCCTGTGTCCTGGTCCATGTATCTCTCATACTGAGGAGCCCAGAACGAGACCCAACAGTTCAAATATGGTGCCAGTAGGTAGTTTTTTGTTGTTTGTTTATTTGATTTTATGCTGGTGGTGTTGTTACTTTTCCAGTATTCTTCTGGATTGTAAGATGAATGATTTAATTCTTCATGTGTGTAGTGTACAGTCTGCTGTCAAAATTCTGAACCCATTGTTGGGAGAAGTACGATCACAATGATAGATTTTTCTTCTGTATTCTAGGAGCCATTTGGGATCTTGTTTATTTACTTGCAAACAAGTGCTACACCTTGCTTTTTTGTCTCTGGTCTGCAAGGTCTCATTATATCTGAACTTATTTTAGGTGGTATTTTTATCTATGTTGGTTTTTTTTCTTATTTTTTACCCCAAACCCGCTTTTACCAAGCTTTGTGTCTGCAAGTTGATTTTAACCTTCCAGTTTTTAGATTTCCAGTGCCTGCCTGTGTCCATTTTCTTGTCATCCTGGTCTCATAATCCCTTTACAGGAGTGTTCTTAGCTCAAGGTCCTTGCTGCATAGCAGGCCTATATTCTGCTGCACTCCATCATTATCTCAGTGACATGAATGTTTCACTTTGGAGGAACAACTACCTGTTAATTACTGTCCTTATAAAATTATTCTTATAGCATACAGAGATTAGCAAAAGGAAAATGAATTATGTTTATCCACCTGCTCATTAGGAAAAAAAAAAGCTAAATTTAAACAAAGCAGAGCAAAGCAACAGACTGGTCAAAATTATTTCAAGCAAGGCAAGCCTGACAAACTTCAGTCCTAAGGAGCAGCAAACCCACTTCAAAGCCTGTGTTTTTAGTACTGCTAGCAGTACCAATACTATATGAATTCCACTTCAGAGGATCCAGAAGGTATTTCTGGATCTTGGGGAAAGTTATAAAGGGTGAAAAAAGAATCTGAAAAGTTGGGAAAGGAATAGAAGTACATGATTTTTCTCTAGTTTCGAACCAAAGTTTCCAATGTGTTCTGAAGTGCTGGCTTGCTGAGAGTGTAAAGAAGTTGTTGTGACATTTAGTGAGCAAGCATCCATAACTGAAAGCTCAGCCTTGATTTCTTTTCTTTGAAGGCTGAACTTGAAGGACTGAAAAATCAACAAGTCTCAATTAATCAAGCTGGCAATGTCAACAGAAAAGACTTAGGCATTGTATTTGATATATGTATGAATCATGAGCAGCAAAATTTACATAAAGTTGCAGAAAACATAAAAAAGCTGTTTTTTTGAAAGTAGTACAGCCTGAAGCAGCTATCTTGTCAGGGCCTTTGTCAAATAACAATTTTCTGCAGTGAATTAATTACTCGGCTAAGTATGCCAACATACTTATAGGAGTGGTCCTTTGTGCATCTGTTCCAGCACACTCAGTGGAAAACTTAATAGAAACATCTCCAGAAGCAATCCAAGATCCATATGCCTGTAAGATGTATATGCTTCAACAGTGTAAGAGCAAGATAAAGGCATCTTGGCCTCACAGGTAAAGGAAATTAAACCTATCAACTCTTGGCTTCACTGTCTTGCAGTCCACAAAATTCTTGCCTCTAAGTTCATACTTGGAAACCAGTATTAAGGATGGATGAAAGGTGTAGGCTTCCACAACGCCATCAGAGAATTTTTGACTTACTGGCATTTCTTCATGGTTAGGCTATGATTTCTTCTTTTGTGAGCAACTTTTCTTTGCAATCAGCTGATGAGCCTGTCAGCAGATGAGGCCTAACGATATTCTTTGAACTAGGCTGTAGGCTTCTCTAATGACTACCATTTGTCCTTAGCTAGTGATCCTTTCAGAAATTCATTTTGTGTGCTGCACCTAATCTACCTTCTTGACAGCTCCAAGCACCTAAATGAGCAGAACATTTCTCTCCTGAGACTGAAACGGAACCTTTGTTTACATGTAACCTTATAAAAGCATTCATCAAAAAATTTAAAGGGGGTTATTTCGTAGGCATATAGAAAAAATAATTATTTTGTGTGAGATCTTATTGACAAAACCCAAAAACAGGGTTGCAGAATGTTATGGATCTGATATTCAGTAGCAGAATATTTTTCCTGATGGAATGGAAAAGAATTTATTATCTCTTGATTTACCTGAGCTGCTATTGGCTATAATATTTTCATGGGTCATTTCAAAGTGAATGGTAAATTTCTCCTAAGTCTGTGGTTTCTGGGTAACTTTTTATTTCCCCAAAGCTCAGAAATCTTCCCTCTCTCTGAATAAGCACCCAAGTTTATTTATGAAATGGCAATTCTTATATTTCCTTTTTCTGAATCAGGCCTCTTTCACATCACTGAGCCAAAGAAACTAACTTGTTAATATTTTTGGTTGAAAGTGAGTATAGATTAAACAATCCTGCAGATTTATGTCTGTGTAGAATATATTTTACTGTCTGGAAAGTTTTACCCATCACCATATTTTTACCGTATTTTGAAGTGTTTTTCCATTTAAAATTTTTCCTACTCTCAAAAGGTATATTGCATTTTATTGTTATTTCCAGTATGGCAAGAATACCAAGAGAATTCCAATAAAATATTCTCTCCTCTGCAAATAGAAACTTCCATTTAAAAAAACCTTGAGAACTCTTGTTCTGCTATGGTTACAGTCAGCTTTGTCTTCTACTAGAGTTAATTTAGCATTTAGAGGGCAACCTCTCAGTCTGTACAAGTACACAGAAAGAAAATCTGACAAGGAATGAAACTCCAGACTCTGGCACAGCTGTACTGAATGCCTCTTCTGTTCTGCCAGACCAGTTTAGCTATCTTGCTTTTTCTTCTGTGCACTCTGAGAAGCCTAAATCTAATTAAACAACAGACAAAAACTAGACATGCAATTGATCTGTGGGAGGAGAAAGGAGAATAAATTAACATTGAAAAGTTTAAACTAAAAATAATTTCACTGTATTTATCAGATTGGCATTTGAGGAAATCGGTTTGTTTTGGAAGCCATTTTTACATTTAGCCAAGAGAAAATCCACCATTTTCCCTCCACCATGCTTTTTCCTTTCAAAAGCAGAAATCAAATGCTCTTGATATGCCTTCAGCATTTATCCTACAGAACAACAAAAATAAAAGCCTTCCTAACGTCCCATTTTCTTGTCCTAGTCTTGCACCTAATATTCTTCCACAAGAAACTTCCTTGTCAAGACCTTTTTTATTCCGCTACATTTTATGCAATTTCTCTTCATGACGTACCACCTGGCCTCTTAAATTTGGCTGTGGCAGAGCACTTTAAATATTGTGATAAGGTATATCTAACCCATTAAAAGGCCAAGTCTGAGTTTCATATGCTTACTGAGAAAGGGAGAATGAGATTAGAAGGAGCTTGAACTGTCATTCATATTATCCCATTGTCATATTAAAAATATATTTAATATCAATCTTATTATGAGTGTAGTCTGCAGCATTATCTTTACAGATTGCACAAACAGGCATAGAGTGCATTTCATGGTCTATTTTTAAAGGGGCTTTTATTCCATATCTGCTTACTGAGTATCTGCTCTGACTCAAAGCACATTAACATGCAAATAAAGACATAAATCTTGAGGAGAAGGAAACGCAACAGAAACTTGGCTGTAAATGAACAAAGTTCAACAATCAGTCAAATATGTGATATTACTCAATATTTAGTGCATCACATTTACTTCTAATCTCTCTGATCTCAGCCCAGAGCTTTTATTTGACTCGGTGATGACATGATCAGAGATGTCATGGGTTGCAGCTAGGCAGTACAAATGAGCATGGGTAGGGATGCTGTTAGGGCTGTGGTAAATCACACTTTTCAAAATGTTTGATAATATGCCCTTGTAGTGTCATAATCTCAGTGTCAAATATGATCAATTTTTTAAAGCTATGGGGCATGATAGGTTGCCTTTGCCTTTCCTTCTATCTTTTAGAATAGGATCTCTTGCAAACCTCGCAGGCTGTCTTTAGATGCTTATGCACAGAAGGGTCTTTTAGTAAGTTACATGGTCAACAGTATTACATAACTTTTAAAAATGCACACTTAATTATTTTTCCAGGGATTCATAATTCATTTAGAGGTGTATGCAGAGCAAAAATTATCATTCATCTGGAGGAAACATAAAAGAATGTATTATTTTTCTGCCCTTGAAGGGAAAAAAGATTCTGTTTCTAGTGATATTCTGAGATAGGTTATGCAAAAATTGAAAAATGAGGAAAAAGGACGTTTTTCTCTCCCTCTAAGGAAAGGAAGACGCAAGTCATGTGCTGTAACTGTAAGAACGAGACATTAACAAGGCTGAATTACATATACAATTGGTGAATCATGTTGGAAAGTGGTGCAGTCTGTTATTGAGTATCGTGGGGGCACTGGCCTTTGGAACCAAAGGGTAAAAAAGATCTGAGGATACTTAGCTACAGCGCACAGATAACTTTGATTTGGGGAATTTTCCTTAACACCACTATTCATTTCATTTCCTGAAGAATGTGAGAAATTTTTCCTGAGAAATTTTATAATGTCTCACTCTAGGCCGTATTTTAGTGCACATGATTTTACTTTGAATGTATCTCTCTCAATTTTTTTTTCTTTTGATGAAGAAGAAGAAACTAGAGTCAATACAGTGACAAGATGGCACCTATTAGCAGATTGAGACTTTAAATATCTCCATTTAGAAGAAGGAAAATGTTTTTTTTTCTGGTAGTAATCCATACTTTAACATACTACATGAAGATGAAAAGACTCTAATTAGACACCCTTGTGAGTACAGAAAGAGGGTGAGGTTTTACTAAGGCAGCTGTCAAGATGTAGAATACTTGCAGTGATGTCCATGGTAGGATGAAATGTCAAAATATATAAATAGGTGCATAGAGAGAGTAGGAGACCCTTGCGGTCCTATAGTTGAGCTTTCCACTGTAAGCTATAAATTACTTCTGCAAATTTTCTGTACTGGTAATCAGAGAATAAAAGAGTATACCCTAAAATAATCCAACATGATCTACAACTTTTGATTAGACTCATGAAAATATAATAAATTTTGAAGAGAATGGAATAACACTCTTCAGACTGTATGTCATACTTCAAAACCAGTTTTGATAGCTGAATATTTGCTATTCATTTTTGGTATGGATAAGCTCTCGACCTACTCACTAGGCTGTTGAATTCTCTGTATGTGTGTCCCACTACACTTTCCATAATTTCCAGCCCAACTGGCTTTTGTCTTCTGCAGGGTGTAGTCTCTCTCTGTCTGGTATTTCTTCATAGAAATTTCTTTAAGATCTCCCTGTCTTAGACCTACAGATCAATCACTCTACAGATTTTCTAACAAAGAACAGACTTGTCTTGTGGGTTTAAAGGCACTGACACTATTGGGGTTATATGGGTTTGTGGAAGAGTAGAGATTTCCCTTAGTAGTTTAGAGAATAAAATAACAGCATGAAACTGTCAGGGGAGGTTTAGTTAGATATCAGGAAAAAATTCTTCACCCAGAGGGTGGTTGGGCACTGGAACAAGTTCCCCAATGAATGTCACAGCACCAANAGCACATACAGGTGGGTTTTGAATATCTCCAGCGAGGGAGACTCCATGACCTCCTTCAGCAGCCTGTACCAGTGCTCTGCCACCCTCATAAAGAAGTTCTTCCTCATGTTGAGCTGGAACTTCTTGTGGTTTAGTTTATGGCCTTTGCTCCTCATTATGTTGCTGGGCACCATTGAAAAGAGTCTGGCACCTTCCTTTTGGCAACAGCCTTTCAGATATTCATGCATTGATGAGATCTTTCTCAGTCTTCTCTAGATTAAACAGGCCCAACTCTCCCCTTCCCTTCTCATAAAAGATCCTCCAGGCCCCTCATCATCTTTTTGGTCTCTGCTGGATCCTCTGCAGTAGCTCCTTGTCTTTCTTACTGAGTAGCCCAGAACTGGGCACAGCACTCCAGGTGCGGCCTCATTAGGGCCAAGCAGAAGGCTGCTATCAGCTCTCTTGAC
>VYZR01026032.1:15770-26843 GCA_013400675.1 Oxylabes madagascariensis
TGGTATGACTCTTGGGGCTGTCCTGTAAAGGGTCTGGAGTTGGACTTCAATGGGCTACTAGGTCCCTTCCAACTCAGAACAATAACTCTTCCACAGAAAATTAAAAATAGCAAAATATCTCTAATCTCTAAAATAAAGTGGATGATTTATCTTGAAAGTGATAGTTTTATTCATATCTTCACAGGATAATGGAATCACACAATTTTTAGGTTTGGAAGTGACCTCTGGAGATCATTAAGTCCAACCTTTCTGCCAAGGCGAGGTCACACAGAGCAGATTACACAGGAGCACATACAGGTGGGTTTTGAATATCTCCAGCGAGGGAGACTCCATGACCTCCTTCAGCAGCCTGTACCAGTGCTCTGCCACCCTCATAAAGAAGTTCTTCCTCATGTTGAGCTGGAACTTCTTGTGGTTTAGTTTATGGCCTTTGCTCCTCATTATGTTGCTGGGCACCATTGAAAAGAGTCTGGCACCTTCCTTTTGGCAACAGCCTTTCAGATATTCATGCATTGATGAGATCTTTCTCAGTCTTCTCTAGATTAAACAGGCCCAACTCTCCCCTTCCCTTCTCATAAAAGATCCTCCAGGCCCCTCATCATCTTTTTGGTCTCTGCTGGATCCTCTGCAGTAGCTCCTTGTCTTTCTTACTGAGTAGCCCAGAACTGGGCACAGCACTCCAGGTGCGGCCTCATTAGGGCCAAGCAGAAGGCTGCTATCAGCTCTCTTGACCTGCTGGCCACAGTGCCCTCGATGCACCTCAGGATACCCCAGGCCCTCCTGGCCACAGCGGCACTGCCAGCTCATGGTCAACTTTTCATCCACCAATACTCCCAGGTCCTTCCCAGCAGAGCTGCTCTCCAGGAGGTCAGCCCCAGGCGCAGGACCCGACACCTGCCCTTGCTGAACTTCATTAGGTTTCTCTCTGCCCAACTCTCCAGCCTATCAAGGTCCCACTGAATGGCAGCGCAGCCTCCAGGTGTGTCAGCCACTCCCTCAGTTTCATATCTTCAGCAAACTTCCTGAGGGCACATTCTATCCCTTCATCCAGGACATTGATAAGCTGAGTAAGGCTGGACCCAGTATTTATCTCTGGGGGATGCCACTGACTACAGGCCTCCAACTGGATTCTATTCTGCTGATCACAACTCTGATCTACTCTGCCATTCAGCCAGTTCTGGATCCAACTCCATGCCCATTCACTTAATCCACATTTCCTGAGCTTACCTATGAGGACATTATGGGAAACACTGTCAAAAGCATTGCTGAAGTTGAGGTAGACAAGGTCCACTGCTCTCTCCTCATTGTCCCATCCTGCCGTGTCATCATAGGTTTTCAGATGGGTCAAGCAGGATTTTCCTTTGGCAAATCCATGCTGATTACTTCTCATGACCTTTTCTTCTATCTTAGCTAGTGTCAGTGTGGGAATTCAAGATGAGCCTCTACAATGAAACACCAGAAACTCAGACAGAAATGACTACAAAGACATAATTTTTGACAGTCTTTAAGTTAGCTGCAATTGGAGATTATGATGACAGAAAGGTAAATTTGCAGTACAGCTAAATCCATATTGAAAATGAAGAAAGTAAAATGAAAACTAACACAAAAAATGAATAATTTTGGTATTGGTTTCACCTCTTCTATGCAATATTTTATCTTTTAGTTTCTTAGATCTCCAGGTGTCCTTTCTTGCTCTCCTATATACTGAATAAGTAGTGATGACTTGTATTATCTGGCTCATCACACAGTATGAAGAAAAAAGAAACCCACAAAAAAAACCATCACTGAAGTTCTATTTTGGGCTCTATTGCTTGTCACATAATGAGTAACCTGGTTGAAATGAAATGCTTTCATTATGAATGCTTTACAGTCCTAGGATCTCCCTGCTTCATTATCTTATGTAAGACACACTGAGATCAAATAAGTGTGGTGAGACCAAATAAATGTGATGTGATGTGATGTGTGTGCCACTTTATTCTGAAATAAATACTTCATTTCATATTTTAAAAAATCCTCTTGTTACTGTTGCTAGTACTATTTATTGGGGGATTTCATCAGGAAAAACAATTTTTAAAAGAAAGGAATTTAGCTGCTTTTATTTCCTTTTTGCATGTAAGAGAGCCTCACCTTTCCTTAGGACAGTATGCTAAAATGGATCAGGATTATTGTGAACAGCTAATAGACCAAATAGTTCTGGAAAGCAAGAAGTCAAATGGGAAACTCAGTCTAACAGAGCAGGTTCTGAACAGTCGTTATTTTAAGAGTGTGGATCTAATGAGGAGTAAAACAATAACATCCTTTAATTAAATGGACTGTTTCTGAAAATTAGAGGTCAGACATTAAAAGTAAATGATATCCAGTTATGCATGTGTAATTTGCATATCTATTTCTTTCACCCCATACAATTTTATGTCCTCCCTAGCAGAGGAATCATTAAACACTTTTTATTTTTTATTTTTTTTTTTTTTCAATTTGAAAGTATTTTCTCTCTATGTATATTGATATATTTAGGGTTTATTTTTCTTTAATTTTTGAAAATCTGAAGTAAATCAGGGTGTCATTTTCATATGCATTAGAAAATAATAATGCAATCATAGAATGGTATTTTCTCTTCACAGAGATATTAGAGGAAAAGAATTAGAAAGAAGATTCTTTCTAAAGCAATTGTAGCATTTCTAATGCAAACCCACTTATTTTCCCTGCCCTTGCCATCGTTGATGTTACCTCTGTGTTGAATGGAGACATAAGCGGTTGCAGGAGTATGGTGCAGTTCAGGAAGCTGGTTGAAAAATAAGTATAAACAAAGAAAAATAATAAATGTAGGTAACACTTCCATAAGTATGTAATACCATCTTTTGAGAAGTTATCAACCTTTGACCTATGCTTCATTTTGTCTTGGCAAAGATAATAAGCTTTGATAAACTAGCTGATGTAGCTTGAATGGCTGACACTTTCAAGCATGCAAATTTTCAGGATTTGAAGAAAAGCTTATGCATCTGTTTTCTCTAACTGTGTCAACTGATCTAATTAGAGAGGGTCTTCCTTCCTATAAATCTGGCTGTACTTTTGTCCTTAAAGACAGTTACCTGAAGATTACTAGATTGTTTCTCTAGAATGATAACAAATTCCTTCAAATATTCCAGGTTTTGCTAGGTATTGTGCTGATCTTCCAACTCAGAGAGACACTGTGTCCTCAAACTGTAGGTTCAGTTTAGTAAGCCTGAAGTGTCCCACTATTGCCTACAACTATTGCATAAGAATACAGATTATGATCCATTTTTAATTTCTCTTCTATAAAGATCAAATATCTTGTACTTAAGTGGTTGAACATCCAAATTTTTTGGGCAGTAATATTTCACAATAACATTGTGAAATTGTTTCTCTGACTTTTACCAAGTTTTTATACACGTATAAATTTATTTATTGTAAGAAGTAATTTTAATAAATCTTATAATTTCATTCAGTTTTTCAAAGGAGGTATATTGTACGATGAGAAAGTGTATGTCCTTGGCAAATAATACTGCCCTGAAGAAATAAAACAGAAAGAGGGATCATTAGGAAACCAGCAAGCTGTTAAAGGAACAGTCAGCCAGACACTGTCATAAAGATTTGAAATGCTGCAGCATCTTCTTTTATGGCAGTTCTCATTCAGAAATGTCATGATGGTATGGAGAATGTAGGGTTATCTTTTATGATCTCTAGCTATTTAAAATAGTGTAAACAAATAAATCCAAGGAATTGGAAAATATTTATTAGCCTTCAGAGGCTTTGCAAGACTTTAGTTGAGATACTGAAGTGCTATGAGTATCATAGGAAGTGTTGAGAAGATCAGTAGCTATTAACCATATTCTGTAGATTTTAATACCTCAGAGAAATATTAGCACAAATTCCACACATTAACTTCCCAAGCAAAATCATAAGGTTCAGAGTTCTTTAAATGTAGCCAATGATTGATCATGCATTTAACATTACTGATTTGTCTAAGCATCTCATCTGTTAAACATTCTGCCATCTGCCTGTAAAGATGTGGTGACCAAAACTTTTGCAAAACCACTTGCAGAGAAAGGGAGGAAAATTTTAAGACTCTCTTCCTTCTCCCTCATTTACCTCTGCTGCCAACCATCCTTTATCTGGGCAAATTTTGAAATGTTTCAGAGTGTGGAATTACTATATTCTTTTTAATTCATAAGGATGATGCTCTCCTCCACAATTTTGTTCTTGAAACATTTTGAACTAGGGAATATCTAAACTTCTATGAAAATGAAGCTACCATGTTAAGCTTAACATTTAATATTATTATTAATAATTTTAATATTTTGCTACAGTGAGTATAACAAGCAAAAAAATTGTCCGAGCTACATATTTCATAACTAGGTTCAAGCATTGATTATAAATCAGGTTTGAAAAGATGGCAAAATGTAGAGGTGTTTGTCTGCATTTTTGTTGTAGGAGATGGTTATTATCAACAAAGTATGTATGATGAAAAATACTAGCTAAACATATTATCTTGAAGAAGTAGAAACTATAGCCTGTAAATCTGTATCCAAAATACACACGACGTTGTTCAGATTTAATATGTATTTTTAAAAGAAGAAAAATACCTAATGGATTTTTAATAGTAAGGTTTATAATTTTTGAGTTTACAATTTCAATTGACAACAAAATAACTGTGGTGAGCTGACCATGCCACTCCCCTTCCATCAACAAAATGGAGGAGAAAATACAACAAAAGTTTGTGGATTGAAATAAGGGTGTTCATTCAATAATTAATCTCACAAGCAAGACTGACTAATCTAGGGGAAATTATACCTCTCCAGTACGGATCCTTCCCATGGGCTACAGTTCTCCACAAACTGCCCCAGTGCAGGTCCCTTCCATGGGGTGCATTCCTTCAGGAACCGGCTGCTCCAGCATGGTCCCCCCACAGGGTCCCAGGTCCTGCCAGCAAATCTTCTTCAGCATGGGCTCCTCTCTCCACAGATCCATAGGTCCTGCCAGGAGCCCTCTCCAGTGTGGGCTTGCCACAGTGTGCATCTGCTGTGGTGAGGGCTGCAGGAGGACCTCTGCTCCCCTGTTGACCTCCATGAGCTGCAGGGGCACAGCTGCCTCACCATGGTCTGCGCCATGGACTGCAGGGGAGTCTCTAGTCTGGCACCTGGAGCACCTCCTCCTCCTTCTTCTCCAGTGAACTGGGTGTCTGCCGGGCTGTGTCCATCACATATTCTTATCCTTTCCCTGCCTGGTATTTGCTCTTGCTTAGGATTCTCTCTCTTTAGTAAGTCTGTTATCCCAGTGGTGCTACTGCTGTGGCTGATGGGCTTGGTCTGTCTTGGAGTGAGCTAGCATTGACTCTGTTGGACATCCGGAATTCTTCTGACAGCTTCTCAGAGAAGCCACACCTGCAGCACTTACCTCCCTGCCTTGTCTGCCACTTTACAAAGTTTATCTTTACTTAAAGTTTATTCTTTCATAAAATAGAGCAACCTAACATTTGTGATATAATTCCTCTTTTCAGTGGACAGGATTATGATATTATACATAGAAGTTAATGGTTTAAAATGAGGAACAAACACATAAACTCACAGAAACAAAGCTCTTTTTTTTTCTTTCTTTCTTTTTCTTCATGCAAATGCTTCTAATAATAAGAGAAGTCAGAAAATTTCAGAGAGCCTGTGACATATAGGTTAGTTTTTCAGAAGAAAATGTTTTTTGAATTATCATCTGGCCTCTAGGAAAAACAGTTAAAGCTTTCAAAAAGCATTTTATATTAGCAAAATTTTAATATCATATAAGCATGATTTTATCTAGTGAATTCTGCAATATGCAAAGAAGAAGAACCCAGTTAAATATAGATTTTGGTGTTTTCATTACCTGGGCATTTGAGAGGGCTTATTAACAAAATAAAACAGTAAAAGGGAAGCATAAGAAATAGCTTGTTACTGGATAGGCTCAGGAGAGAGTGCTGTGTTGTAAGGAACATGGTCCATATTTAGTTCAGCCCTGACAGTGTCTCTTTGAGATGACCTCACATCACTTCCACCAAATGTCTTAGCAGGTTTTCATTTATATTTGTCTGTATCATCTTGACTATAAAAACACTATAATTTTTTTCTTTTGAGCAGTATTGCTTGTATTTTCAGCTTAGTGTCATCACAATCATGATGACAATGGAACCACATTCTGAAGAATTTAGAAGTTTAGTTTTTGAATTTATATTGAATTTCATCAAGCAGAGGGGTTTTTTTATACAGCCAAAGTATGTGATAATAATCCGTTCTGACTAGTATTTTATGCTCCCTCAAGGAACACTGTTATTTAGCCACCATTTACCTCCTGTCTCTTTTCCTGTAGAGTATAATGCTGCTGAATGGAAGATTTGTCTAGTTCAATGGAAATTGGTGGAGACATGGGCCAGTATTTTTCTTTCTCATGTGCTCTTGGAGACGACTGATCAGAAATCCACTAAGAATCACTGCCTATGCACTTGCATGGTTTTAACTTGGTCAAAATTTGGCACAATGTTTTTGCTTATTCCACACAATTTCCTTGTTTTCTTACTATACGTTGCTAAAATGTAGTTCTGTGACTTGCATTCACGTATCAGAAATCGACTCTATTTCCTTGAAATCAATAGCAACTCTCCTAAAAATGTAAAACTGAGATGGCAATGAGTGTACTAAAAAAGAAAAAGGTAATTTCTCGTGGCTGTGCAGCTGTGTTCAGCCACTCTTTTAGGCCAACCCAGTGAGGGTGAGTACACTTACCTTCTTCCTTCATGCTTACCCTGGTGTACTGGGTTTGTGTGGATAGGTTTTGGTAGCAAGGGTCAGGATGCTACAGAGCTAGAGTCTGTCAGAAGCTACCAGAAGCTTCTACCATGTCCGACATAGCCAACGCCAACCAGGTCCAAGATGAACCCACCACTTGTCAAGACCGAGCCAATCAGAGATGATAATGATGCCTCTGTGATAACATATTTAAAATGGAAAAAAAAAAAATATTGCACAGAGGTAATTGCACTCAGAGAAGAGTGGAGTGAGAAAATGTGAAAAGAACAACTCTGTAGACACCCAGGTCAGTGGAGAAGCAGGGGAGGAGATGCTCCAGGCACTGGAGCTGAGATTCCCCTGTAGCCTGTAGTGAAGGCCCTGCCCCTGGAGCTCATGGAGGTCAATGAGGGTGCAGGGACCTGCAGATCCATGGAGAGGGGTCCCTGCTAGAACAGGTTTCCTGGTAGGACTTGTGACCTTGTGGGGAACCCATGCTGGAGCAGTTTGTTCTTGATGGACTGCACCCCACGGAAAGGAACCCATGCTGGCACAGTTTGCGAAGGATTGTAGTCTGTGGGAAGGACTCAAACTGGAGAAGTTCATGGAGAATTGTCTCCCGTGGGAGGGACCCCATGTTGAATCACGGACCTCAGTCCTTGAGCAGTGGCAAACCCAAGGTGTAGTTAGCTGACCATAAATCTCATTACCCGAGAAGAGGGAGGAGGTAGAGACCAGGAAGGAGCGAGGGTGTTTTTAATATTTGTTTTACTTCTCATTATCCTCCTGTAATTTTGATTGATTTGCAATTCTCCCTGTCCTTGACTCATGACTGTTTCTTTATGTTTTCTCTCCCCTGACCACTTGTGGAGGGGAGCGGTAGAGCAGTGATAGAGGGGCTTTGGTGGGCACCTGGTGTCCAGCCAGGGTCAAGCCACCACACCGGCAATACTGCCTGTCCCAGTATTGCCCACAGGCACGGAGCAATCTTGGACATAAGAGATGGACCATGAAACCTGTAACATCTTGCAGCAAAAAGCCTTTTAGGAGCAGACCCACTGTATCTATTTTCCTCAGGGCTGTTGCAGGACTTATATTCTTAGCCATCCTCATTAAAAGAGGTCTGTGATTTACTCTGATTTATTGTATTATGTTTCAAAACCTCACTGATGACTATGGCTGATTTATGCAGTAACTGTGAACACCAGTGTTACATGATGGCTAAATGTTTTGGAACTTCAGACTCTGTCTCCAGGGCAAAATTATATTGTGTTCACAGCAAACAGTGCTAACATTCATTGACTAGGATACCTGTACCATCCTAACAGCTAACTATCCTAGTTGTCTGGATGATCAGAATATTGATATGAAGATCAAGTATTCTTTCTTACAAGTTTTAAATGTATTTTCTGCTATTTCAAGAGCTGTTAGTGCTGCTATAAGATCAAGCTGATCATAAAGCCTCCCTAGCATGGAGCACACTTAAAATCTGTTCAGAGATACACTGCTGTTTCCAGCCCTGTGATGGCTGGATGTAGTTCAAATATAAGGAAAGCCATCAGCACATATATCTACCGGGTCACCCGGTGCTGTCTGCCAGTTTCTCTTAAGATTTGCACCTCTTCATGAATTTGTGAGAACTGTCCAGGGATTTTTCTTCTGCATGCATGTACAAAGCTGCCACAACAGAATGAGAATGCAGCCCATGTGAGTATGGAATTAGTTCCTGTTATAGAAACGAAAGCACAGTAAGATTCTCACTATATTTGTTAGGAAGTTTGGAGAGGAAAAGAATTCTCAATACTAAAATTTATATGCATGTATATAAGAATTCTGGTTGTTTTTTTTTTCACAATGCCTTGTATACAAAAATAAGACAGATGACTAAGATTAATACTTGCAAGTAATGAAATCTGAAGAATTCTGAACATGATTCATCAAGAATTATATTTACGGTTTGTAGGCACTTTTAAATAATTCATTCTCTGCACCTCATATATTTGTTCTACAGGCAGCTGTTAAAAAGACTTAATGCTGATTTCTGCTTTAATGTATTTCTCCTTGTAGATAAAAACTAGTCTAAGTTTTGTAAATAAGTAATCCAATAAGCTTTGGGGAGCTTCCAAGTGCTGACACCAGTTGAGATTTTTTTTTCAAAAAATAAGAGTTCATAATTAATATTAAATCATGCCTTTTTAAAATTAATTTTGGGACTAAGAAAGTGATATGGAAAAAAAGTAAAAACTTTTTTGTTCCCTTTTGAAGTCTTCTGCAAGGCTCAAAACACACGTTTGGAAATTTTGAAATGTCCAGATGTGGTCCTTCAGCCTCTGTTTTTCCTGGTGTAGAGATGAGAGAAATCTAACTCTTCAATTTCTTCTGGTGAGAGTTTGCCTGAAACAACTCTGAAGTAGAAACAACTTCAGGATCAGATGCTGGGATGGGAAACGGAGATGAGAAAGAGGGAGAATTTGGATAAAATGCTAGGAGTAAATAGGCAGGCAGAAGGGAGAATGGAAACAATCAAGCTGTATCAGCTGAATCTCCCTGAAGGCAGACAACCCCTGATGGGCCAATTACTCCATCTCAGCAGCAGGAGACAGACATTTTCTGTGAATCCTAGGCTAGTAATACTTTAATGTTGCTGAAACTTGTTGTCAGGTGGCTGCACATAGCACAGCTGTGTTCAGAGAAACAATTTCTGCCTAACAGTGATTGAAAACCACTCATCCATGGAAGATGTGGTACAGAAACAGACCAGGCAAGACTTCTTTGACAAGCAATGTAGTCTGCAACAGATGAGCAAATTCTGATTCCTGTTCTTGCTGGGAGGCTGAGGGGAGAGAAGAATGCTGTGCCTGCACTAGTAAATAAATGGGTTCAGGGCCTCTGCCTCTAGTTCCAAGTCCAAACGCATTTAAATGGCACGGCACATTGTTGTAACCACACAGCAAAGGTCACACCAAAACAAGGTGCCTACACCTAAATCAAACTAAAATGGAGTAGTCCTTGTCTTCAGCTGTCCTTGAACTGTGCCTGACATTGTCTGGGAACGAGGTAGGTGTTGTGGCCCAGGACCCAGCCCCTTGAGAGCAGAAGAGTGAGAAGCTGAGCAACACGCATGGCTTCAGTGTATGCTCAGTCTATCTGTGCCCCAGCCATTTCCTGATACACTCACACAGAGATTACCAGCAAATTTCATGACTGCTGGGATCCTTTCTCCTCAGTGATGGTATCTGTGTTGTCTGTGCCTTGATTACCTGTCCTAAACTATAGAATTGCCACCAAAATTGTATTTAAATGAAATGCAGGGAGTATTCTCCCATGCATGAACAGACATGCACAACAGAAAACTTATCACACTACACAACCTGTTATACCTGAGTTGTTTGCAATCTTTGTTACAAGTGAAAAAAATGCTTATATACAGGATGCATGTGAATAGCAGCATATTTATTTATAGTTATGTTTTTTTAGTGAAGGGAGCTTTTTGCCTAACTGAAATGAAACTCCCATGCAATCTTGGATAAAGACATGAGGAGCTTTAAAAAGANGTTCGTTTAAAATATTTTAGTTGTTTCATAAATATTTAGTAATAGAAGAGCTCCTAGGGTATGTTTATTTGTAATATTTGTAGTTTAACAGGGCACTTCTGTTGGGTGGTTGATTTATAAAGTCATCTGATAGTATTTTTGGTTTCTAAAATAAGAAATCTTGGTTGAGACTGTTTGTTTAAATTGTGGTATAACTAATTGTACAGCAACATGAAACAGTTTAGCTGAAAAAAAGAAATGTTACTTCTCCAAAAATGGTTAAGAAGAGGAATTTGTCCTTTGTATGTTAAATGTAAGCTTTTTCCAACAGTCTAACAGTAAAAAGGGAGCATGTTTGCAACTATGAAACAACTATAATTACATACCCAAGGCTTTTCTCAGGGATGAACAGAACATAACAAATTGCAGTTCTGAACTGTAAATATCATGTGACAAGTCACAGCTTGTGTATAAATTGTATATTAAGAACCAGAAGGTGGTATTAGCTCTAATCCATCAAGGTCGGAGCCACCTGTGCCTCCCTCTTGACTCCTTCCTTGCTTCATTNCTTAGGCTAATGTGTAAAATGTAGAGGATGCTGATTTTAACAGCTTCTCAAACAATGTCTATACTTAGAATAACATATTCGCATGACTGCACAGACAGATGTGTCCATCTTTTTTTGTTCCTTACATATTATATTTTGTTCCTATTCATACCCAGCATGTTTTACTCACAGAAGAACAGAGATAGTCACCTAGAGAGATCTGGTT
>VYZR01026038.1:4063-18645 GCA_013400675.1 Oxylabes madagascariensis
TTTCCAGAGGTACCCATGTTGATGTCTCTCCCCATCTTTTCTTGAAGAACAAGATGTAGAGCTCATCAGAAGGATTTCAGCAAACAGAGGTTTTGTCAGTAAATGCAGACCTGTCTTTCCATTGAGGACTATTTCAGGAATATTTCAACATGGATGATTTCCAGTGAAGCAGATGGAAAAGGGTTGACATAGGCTATCCCAAGGGGTGCTCACTGGCCAAGCTTTCCAGAGGTTTTCATGCCTGCTGGGTAATTGGTTTTCCAGACTCTGGGATCTCATAAATAGGGTTCATCCTACCTGTCTTCCTCCTCCATGCAAAATGATGGGATGCATCAACCTCTGGTTGTATCTGTCTCCTTTAATTAACTGCAATAGGAATTTGCCTGGTTTACAATAGGCACCTAATTTCTGGGCCTTAAAGTAAATCACAGATCCCTCACCACATGCCCAGATCCTGCATAGACAAGATGGAGAAAAGGGGGATGAGGAAGAGGTCAGTGTTCGCTTGCGGGGAGGGATGAATGAACCTCAGTTTTCTGTGAGTCAGAAACTTGTCCGTGGCTGTGGTTGTGTAGGTGCCTAACTTGCTTAAGAGCTGAATGCAAGAATAATTTGTAATATGTTGTAACAACAACTTTATTGGTCATCAAGCTTGCAGATATATGACAGATGGTATCTTCCCTGTAAGCCACTAGATGGTGATCTTTATATTTGTTAGCCACGTGCCTAGGTAGGCGAAGACACTACTTATTATAGAAAATCTTTTTTTTAAGGTTTTTTTTTTTCACCACAAAGAGACCTCAGTGCACTTCCTACAAGAAAAGTGAGCACGGACCCATTTGGCTGAAACCAAAACAATTTGCTCTTACTGTAAGAATGGAAAGTGAAATTGCTTTTGGTCAATGTTTGAATGGAGAGGACACTGGTCTGTTCCCATCCTTCAGCTGCAAATCAGGCTCTGCTCATTTGGAATGTCAGAGTCATCTGAAGTGTGCTGGTGCTGGTCTGCTGGGTTCAGCCATCTGGACTGTCCCTTTGCAGGGTCTGGCTGCAGCTGGGTGCATACAGTGGTTGTAGGTTCACAGACAACACCTAGAGATTTAATGCATTCAGAATCTCTTATTTTGGCTTGCCTGCCTGGTAGTTACTCTTGGGAAGCAGACAAGTAGAACTGAGTTTGTTTTAATCAAAAGGTAACCATGGCAATGTTTGTATTGGAAACACCTCAACAGGGGTGCCTCCATGCTGATGTTTGTACTCAGACTTGAGGTGCTCTATGCATCTTGGGCAGGTTCTGACGTGGCCTTCTTGGTAGCAGACTAATATAGGTTGGAAAGGACCTCCAAGAGGTCATGACCAAAAAGGTCATCAGTTCAAGCCCTTGCAGAACAGGGCAAAATTAGTTCAGGTTGCTCAGGGCCTTCTTGCCCAGTCCAATTTTGAGCTTCTCTTGAGGATGGAGATCCCCCAATGTCTCTGAATGGCCTGTTTCAGTGCTTGACTGCTTTACTGGCCTTAAATGTGAATATTTTTTCCTAAAATCTAGCTAGATTTTCTCCCATTGCAACTTGCATTGTTCAAGCAGAAAAAACTACCTTTGAGTAACCCGTGCATAAATTTTAGAGTGTCTGATGTAAATGAAATGACATCTCATTTTGGTACTGTAGTCACTTAAGTTTAAAAGTAATGTTGAATTATTGGCCTTTCTTAATGAGGTGCTAAGGATCTAATTTATCATCACCCTGTACCTTGAGGCATCCTTTGTAGCAGTTGAAAATATTTGTGGTGGCAGATTTTAAATGCACCATGTGTCAAGGAGACAGGGCAAGAAGCCCTGGGAGAAGCTGCTGCATCAGTTGAATCCATACCAAATTTCACAAAGACTTGGGGCGGGGGAATTGAGGGATCCTTTGTAGAGTGCAGGGCTGTTTGCTGTATTTTTCCGTGATGTCTGCTTTTTCTGGTTCTAGTCCAGGCTGTATGTAGAAGTTGCAAAGTGTAGCACAAATGGGCCCCTGTTATGATGCATCTTCTTTCCCCAAACAGTAAAGGGTCTGAGAAGGATGGTGCCAGCTAGTCTTGTAGCACAAGAGGACAGTGAGGTTAGCAGGAGTGCTTGTCTGGGGAGGCCTTTATTGCAAGGGAACAGCACACTGAGTAGTAAGCACTTGGAGTTACTGTCTCTTGACCAACCTGTCCTGTCAAGCACTGCCAAGGCAGCTGAAGCTCAGCCAGAAGTGTGGCTGCATCATTGCACTCCCATATGAGGAGAGAGCCATGGTTTGCCAGGGCTTGCGGCGGTGGCCTCAAGATTTGTGTTGTCTCTGGGAGGAGAGGGCAATTGCTGGAACACTTTAGAGAACACATCAACCTGCAGGATGCCTGACTTCTCTGGGTGTGAAAGGTAGTGGAAAACTTGATGGGCAGCCCAAAGAACAGGCTGGCCTGATCCTTTTAAGGTACATTGTCTCTCCAGAAGCTTTCCAACTACATTTCTGCTGAGGTACGTGTGTAGACATCTATAAAGGAGGGCTTGTTAGCTTTTCCCAGGCAGATGGATGTTCCAAAAAGCTTGCCTCTCCCTTCCCCCACACTAAGATGACTAACCTTATTTCAGTGAAATCACGGTCAGTGTGACCAGAGAAGATACAACACAGACAGAACTATTCTGGTATAGGTAAGCCTCAGCCAGCACCCAGAAACAGTCTGTGTGAGAAGGGCTTGTATGTGCCTGCATCAAACTGCATCCAGTTTGTGCCCTGAGCTGTGACACACAAAACATTTGTCCCTCCAAAGCACTAGCCAGTTATGACTCTGTTTTCTCCCGTACTGTCAAACCAAAATGCTGGAGAAAGGCACTAGTTTAACATTAAATTACATCGAGCCAAATAGGAGCATGATTCCTAAAGCCAGCTGACAGATAAGCCTAGCCCAAGTCTCTTGTGCCAGCTGGGAGAGCATCAGTCACTAGATGTTAGTCAGGGCCTGCTTGCCACTTTCTTGTCCCTTTTGGTTTTGAGGATGCAGGACATGACAAGGCCAGAAGTGCTGTTTCTAGACCTGTGGTTTTCCTTCCCTCAGTCTTGAGAGAGGTGAACAGCTACACTTCGCCAGCTGATTAGAAATGCTCATAGATGTATTTACACTGGGATGATGACTTTGCCCCCAAGACCTCCCCTTTCAAGCTGTTCTGCTCTGTGACAGACCCCAAGGGATGGCTCTTGAAACCCTGGGCTTGTGACTTCATCCCTTCCTTTCCTTGCTGTAGGTTTGCTTCGCGCACTTTCACACACGCGTGCGCACACACACAGTGTGTCTCTATACACACCCCTCTGGGTTTTTTTTTTTTCCTTTTTGGCTTCCTCTCATTGTATTGTTTCAAGTTGGTGCCTGGGCTGACCGCCAGTTTAAATTTCATCTGCCTCTCTTCTCCTCCTCCTCCTCCTCCTCTGCCCCCCTCCTCCTCTCCCCCTCCATCCCCAGAAGTGATACTGTTTACTTTCTCTGCTGCTTTCTCAATGTCTTTGTAGGCACTGCAAGGGATATAATCACCAGCTGTGGAGAGCTTTCTGAAACTCGAACTTATTCCTCAGTGCCCCGGGCGAGCGACCTCGCCATTAAAAATAAATAAATAAATACAACAATGCTGTATTTAAAGACAAGAAAATGCATGTTTTACATGTCGAGCTGGATCTTGAACAATCATGCCTGTTTTTTTCCTCCCTCATGTGGAATCGGTGGGCTTATATATAGATAGACAGCTATTTAGCCAGGGGGAAAAAAGGCAACCAAAAACCCCTCCAACTTCCCCTCCCCCCAAATGAAAAATTACAAAACCCAGCCCCTAAGAGCAGCATTTTCCTTTTTAAAATATTTCCCTCCCCCCCACTTTGTTGTGCTGCTGTTTCACTTTAATTTTTTCCTTGGCCAAGAGGAGGAAGAGTCCAGCATGGAAGTGTCAGACTTCGAAGGGCACTTTGTCTGCCGGACAAAGCCTCTACAGCACTAAGGCGAAGAAAGATTAGAGGATAAAAGTGTTTGCCAGGATCCCCTCTTCCTTTTCTTCTTCCTCTGTGTGTGTGTGCGTCTCTCCCTTTCGGGGAGGAGGTGAAAGGGAGGTCAAACCGTGCCTACTGACCTCTGCCCCTTGCCCCCTGTGAACCAGAGGGAAGCCTTTGAAGTTGTAAAGTGCCCACAAAAACAGCAAACCAAACATGCCGCTGGCTTTTCCCTCCCCTTCTCCCGGCCGCCAGCTGCTTAATGGAAGGTGACAGTGTGGAGGCAGCGGGACGGGGGCTCGGGGCGCTGCACCTCCACCCCAGCCCCGGCAAGCACTTAATTGGCACCGTAAAAAGCCCACACACCCGGCACAAGGGAGACCAGGCACCACCAAAAGGTGAAAACAAGCCTCTGCTATCTCTCCTGCTGGCACTCTGTGCAGCTGCGGGCTGGCTGAGGGAGAACCGATGCCTGGGAAGTGTTGGGGGGAGGTGACCGGGGCGTGCTGGAAGGTCACTGGTGGCTGGAAAGAGGTGGGAGAGGTTCCCTATGTGCCTGCTGGCCCTGTTGTGGCTTCTGCTGGCACAGGTCATGGTCAGCACAGGCAGCGGCACCCTTGTGGGTGCTTGTGCTGCTCCTTCTGCTGTTAGAACCGTAATAGAAGAGTCAAGAGTCCATGAGATACAGGCAGAAGAAACGGAAAAAGTACTTGCTTCTCTTTCCCTTGAAATTTGGGCCATTTCTGGAAGCCGTCCCAATGCCAACAGCAAGTCAAAGTTTGTTGTGTATTGTCTCATGTGGTAATAAGTAGGGCCCCCAAGCACCGAGCCTATTAGCCTTGAATGAGAGGTGGGGTTTTCACTCTAATACTTGGAGCACGGTACCTGTGTTGTCTCTGTTGTTGTCTTTGAGGTCTTCACCTTAACTCTGGGAGGTGTAGCCTGAAACATTTTGGATGCTTTGAAAGGACAGAGAGTGTTCTCCTTTGTGTATGAACGCCATCTCTGTTTGCTCCGGGACAGAGGGATGTCCCTGTTGGGAGCTGGGTGGCCAAGCCCCAGCCAGTGGGGACTGTGAGCCTCCACCTGAAGGAGACTGAGTCTGGTGGAGTTTTGCTGTGAGCCCTGGTCTTCCTTCCAGCAAGCCAGTGCCTTGTGTGAGATGCCAGACTATTGCTTTGGTAGATTGCTGCGTGCTTTTAAAATTTTCCGATTTGTTCACTGTCCAACAGCTCTTTCTTCTTGGTGTATTGCTGGGGTTTGCTGTTGCCCCCACTCACAGGACATGGGGGTCCTGCCCCACAACCTCGAGAGCTTCCTCCAACAGCAGGCGAGTTGTTAAACTGTTGTTTTGTGCCTAGGGTAACATTCTCATATACTAAAAATGATCCCTAAAGCCCCAAAAGTCTGGCCCTAAACCTCAGAAAACAAGGTTGGCTATTAGCTGAGAAAAAAAAAACCCAAAAAACCAAAAAGGAAAAAACCCAAACCACCCATCAGCCGCCCTTCCCATCAACTTCAGGTATGCTTATGCTGGCTGCAAAACAATTGCAATCATGAGCCATGCACAAGTTCAGTAGTTTCAGCTGCCTTTTTCCTGTGCTTAGTGTAGTTTTTACCCTTGGATGCTGGGCAGGAAATCCCAGCCCAAATGAAGTCAAACTGAGGTTTGTCATTGACTTTGTGGAACCTTGGGACTTTGCTCCTTATCTACAGCAGCAGCATTCAGGGATTCATATAGAATAAAACTCCTCTGGCTCTCGTTCTTCCTATGTTTCTGAGTGCCCAGATAAGCCCTGTGGGTTCCAGCTGGCATTTCTGATCTCATTCGTCTGGGGCCTGATAAGGTGTTACAATGTCCAATGTACAAAATCCCGTTCTGCAGTTTTACCTCTTTTTTCCCTGTATATATATTTTTTTCATACTGGAAGAGAATGTGGCATTCCTGGCTGATAACCTGTAAAGAATACAATAGTTAACTACAGCAAAATAATTAATGTGCTCTGTGGTAGTAGTGACTGATGCTCAATGCATCCAGAACTGAAACTACTCTTTTTTGAAATTTAGATTCAGCCATGTCCACCACAACTGTTTGTATGTGTTTAGTCAACACCTTTTAGTCCTTCTGAGCTCAGGAAAATCTTCCGTTTCTTGTTTGCAGTTATTGTATGATCTCTCCATAGCACCTCTACAGAGGATCTGATTTTATCATCTGTAATAGCTGAGCTTTTACTACTTCTCCTTTTGAAAACAGGACTCTATTTTATATGCATGTCTAGTGACATAGAATCTAGAAATGGATTCTCCCTCTTCCGTCTTTAACGTATGCTAGACTTCATCCAAGTTCTAAAATAATTTTTTTTAAAAAAGAAAACTAGTGTTTGTTACAGCTTTGTCATTCCAGTCTATGAGGCAGCATCAGGTTCCCCATCTCAGATTCTGTTATTTCCCTCTGGGCTCATACCATGCTTACCACATAGAGAAGATTTCAGGAATTTGCTGTCATTGTGTAATAGTCACCATTTAGTGTAGGGAGCCTATGTCCAGCTGCCTAAACATTGAGTGTAGACTAAGAAGAGGGGAAGGCACCTCTGGGGGTGGTTTGGACCACATAAGTAGAACAGGAGCTAGGTTCCTACCCTCTGGGCTCTGAATCATGTTCAAAAAATGACTGCCCCTCTCTCTGGAGTTTGCGGGTTAGTGTAGTTTCTAATTTGGATATCTCAGTGCAGTCCACATGGTGAAATAGTGTGAGGACCCCCCTGCGTGTTTACTTGAACATCCATTAGAAGAAGGCTGTGCTCCCAGTGTCCTCAGGCTCCTCTTTGAGGGGAGCTTCTCTAGGGATGACTGCTTGTTAATGTATTTTTCACCTCAAGGTCCAACTTTGAAGTAGGACCTGCTTTCACAGATCTGTTTATTTGTATTTGTGTGTTTGTTTATTTAAGGGGTAGCTCTTTTCTGTCTCCTCTTCAGACTTGGTTCTCCTTGCGTATGATGAACAACATTTTTTGCTTGAGTGAGTCACTGCTTTAATTTCTGTAACTGCCTGCTCATTGCAGCATTGTCAGGAGCCAGTGTCTCCATGGGTCTCTGCTCCACGTTTACCCTTGTGCAAAGTTTGACTTTGCATCTTGAAGAAATGTCTCATGCTTTAGTGCCAGGTGTGCTTGAGTTCCTTCCCTGCTTGCCAATACCTTTGTTTAAGGAGGTCAGACAGTGCTGGCTCTCGGAAGGTTCTGCCCATGGGGAAGCCAAGTCCATCTTCTGCAATAACTTGGTTTGAGCCTGACTTTGTGTTACAGCACAAATTCACATTCCTAAAGAGTCTGAGTATTCCCATTTCTATGACCCCAGATTTGTGGCCTAGGTTGCCAGGAGACTAAAGGGCCACATTTTGTTCCATGATCAGAATATCAAAGCTCCTCCATACTTGTCTCTGTCACTGGTTTTGCTGGGTGCTCTTAGGTAAGATAAATTCACCCCTGCCTATCTTTGTGTAGTTGGCTGCAGTGCAAGACAATGACATTTCCTTTGCAAAATCCTCTACGGATTACAGCAATGCAAGAATTTCCCCTTTAAAGAGTTTTCTTGATATTATTTCATAGTTTTGCCTGCTATGTCCATATTAGAAGGTGAACATTCCTGTGAGTAAGCTAACTCCCCATCAAGAGAATGGACCTTCTTGTTTTCCAAAGGTCTTTGTTTGGCAGCCTGTGATCCCCTCAACTGTCCTACAGTGTGGGCACCACTGCACCCAGGGTCTCAAGGCTTAACTCCTGTGTCACTTTTACTCTTTGAGGTTTCATGTAGCATGTCCTTCCATTTGCTGCCCTTTTTCCCACCCAGGCATTTAGGCAGCTTTTCTTGTTCCCTTTTCGTTAAACACTGATTTCATCTCGGTAGTCTGCAAAATAAATAGAACTGCTGCAAATAACTTGCCTTTGGGGGATTTTTTTTTTCTGGAAGTGGGGCTGATTGACCAACCACTAAGCTAAGGACATTAATCTCAGATAAAATCTCTAAACCATCCTGCTGGTGATCACATCAGCATCTCCTGATTCCAAAAGACTTTGTATAGTCTTTGTCTTAGCTGCTTTTGAAGAGTTTGAGAGGTGAAAAGACAAGCACCAAAACCTTCCCTTTTGATCTTAGTTCCTTCAGTGTCCTCTTCTAGTGTCCTAGAGGTGGTGAGATGCTGCAAAATGTTCAAAGATTATCCAAAAATGTGAAGGCCACATAGTTGGAGAGTCGGGATGCTGAGCTACGGTGCAAAGGCATTTTGCGATGGTATTATTTTAGCAGGTGTTTCTCAGCTGCCTCTCACTTACCATTTTGGTACCTGTGGTGTCATGAGAACATAGTGGGTGGGATAATGTTGTCAATGCATAGTATGACTGCAAAACCTCCAAATACCAGAAGTTTTATCTCAGTGGACCAATGAGACCCTTGGTAAACAAGGTCTGGCAATCTGTTTGCCCAGCCTGATACTCATCACAGTCTACATGGCGCGACTCTTGGTGTTGTCATGCTACTGTGTGATTTGTTTTTCTTCAAGTTTTCAGCTGGAAACCAACCCAGAAAAGCACATTTATCTCTGCTTTGTGTTTTCTCCTACAGATGACATTGAATTCACAATTCCCAGCCTTCGAAAACCAGATTTATTAAGCACCAGATTTCTCATTCTCTTTTCTCAATTTATATCACCATCATAAGGTAGACAACAGGGGTTGCAACTCCAGCAGAGAGCTTATATTTCAGTATCTGATGCTGGAATTCTTGTGCACTGGACAAACAGTGCAAGCTCTGGGACCAGCTGTAAGGAGCACAATTCTGGGAAGCACTGACTGCACCATTTTTAGTGTCCCTGCATTTAAAGGGCAGGTTGATTTCTGCTGCTCGGCATTTAAAGGGCACGTTGATTTCTGCTGCTTGACGTCTATCAACACATAATTTGGTCAGCCTGTTCTTTGCTGAAATGTACATTTTTATTTCAGATCTTCTCAAAAGAGAACTTCAGAGTATGCAGACACAACAATGGGTTCACTGCCACACAGGTTCCTACTATGTGCCACTCCTCTACTGAACATAAAGCTTTAATTCCCCTTCTAAGGAGGGACCTAAGCAAGCCAGAGCCCTGTGGTTGTACAAACATTCACACACACAGTCTGAAACAAGCCACCAAGGATTATTCCTGGAGTGATTAGGGACAAGTTCTAACAAGCCTTCATAATAATGCAGACTATTTAAAGCTTCTGAGGGCCAGGATCATATGGCAAAGGGCAGCGTAAATGAAAACAGGGTAATTTCTGATGCCATGAACGGGCTAAAATGGGAGGTGGGGAATGTTTCTGTGAGTCTTTGGGGGGAGTTGACTGGAAGGAGGGGAACATTATAATAATAGTTAGCATTTATGTAACTCTTCACGTATTTAAACCACTGCACAAACACTGACTAGGGAGGAACTGGAATGCACTGCATGATACCCAAGGCAGAGCTATTTTATTTTTTTTCTTTTTTAGTGTTGATCTAGGGTAACAAGTAGCTCTAGTGAGGGGAGCAGCAGCATGGCTTGCCTGGCATGTGAATGGGTGTCACTTATTGCAGCAGGGCCAGAGGGATGCAGAAAGAAATGGGTATGGCTGTGGTGAGTAGAGTATTTCCTGGGGAGCAATGGGGAGATCTGGCTCTGTCATGTCTTCTTGTGTGCCCTTACAAAGGTGTGAAAGCCTTAAAATGCCATGTAATTCTCCTTGAAGTGACCACATTTTGCCCTTGGCTCACTCTTTGCTCGGCAAAATGTGAAGAAATAAGTGCAATGATCAACAGCTGTGATTTTTCGCGCCATGGGG
Organism: Oxylabes madagascariensis; assembly: GCA_013400675.1. NCBI lineage: Eukaryota > Metazoa > Chordata > Aves > Passeriformes > Timaliidae > Oxylabes > Oxylabes madagascariensis. The sequence continues at coordinate 13,914 of VYZR01026038.1, forward strand.
TCAAGGCCAGGTTGGGGGATTTGAAGTCAGATCGAAAAAGGCATTTCCCCATGGCTATGATGGCACAATGAGGTGAGAACAACTGCTACCAACAGCAGGCCTATGAAGGAGCAGCAGGGTGCTTGGCCGCCCTCTCTTAGGAGGTGTGTGTCATCCATCGGGTTGTCGTCCATCAGGTTGTCTGCCCTGCACTGCTGGGAGAGAATCTGTGCCGATACAACCAGGGCAGCAGCAGCAGATCCTAGCAGCTACAGCAGGCCTTGCTTGCGCCTCATTTCCCAGCATTAACCCAGGGTTTCTTTTTGCTACCTGCAATGTCTTACACATTTCCCAGAAGGTTTCCTTTGTCTAGTCTAGTGGCTGAGAGGCTCTTGCGGGGGCCTCGGTTCCACGATGCCTGGATGCAGGTACATCTGCTTTTGAAATGACTGGGAGTTGGGTGCATGACTGAAATGGCAGGGAAGATGGGAGTAATCAAGCAAATTTTTATGGCTTCCTTGCTGAACTGAAAACTTTGAGGACTTCTTTTTTTATTTTTTTTCCATGCAGAATGAAGTATTCAAAGCTCTTGACTTAACACAAACAAAAAGAAAAGTGTATAGCAAGATAAAATCTCCTTTCAAATGGAAAATTCAGCTTTTCTCAAACAAAACAAAATGGCTTGATTTTTACTCACTTATGTTTATTTTCTTCCAGAAAGAACCAAGTCACCAGAACCACTAGGGTGATTGTTTTCATCTACTGTTAAAAACCTTTGGTCAGTGAAAACATTTCCCTGAAATATTTCTCTTAGTCTTTCCTCTGAGCATCTCTGTGTTCATCATGCTTTCTTCATGCAGGATGCAATACTGGGCTCATGCTACCCATTCCTTCCAAGATCCTTCTTTTTATTTTGATTTTTCTGAAAGACTTTACAAAGGACTGCCAGAGAAATCTTCTCAGTTCCAGTTTCTCCAGTGGAGAGGGAAACCATCTATTTAATTTTCTGTTTACAGCTCCCATTTCTTGTGTTGTCTCCAGAGTGGAGATGGATTGAGAGGGCTGCTCTGGTGTCTAGTCTTGGGTGGAGGTTCCTGTATCCCATGTGCCTGGATTTATGGTAGATTTTGCTTATTCTTCCCAAGTGACATCTGAGTGCTATTTTACATAATGTTTCCTCTTCTCATTCAGGCTGTTGTGCAGAACTTAGCTGTTCCTGCTGACTCTCAATTATGAAATATCTTCTTCTCTTTAAATAGAAAGGCCTGTCTTGGTTCTTGAGAGCTTCCTGGGATTTTCCTACTCGTCGACTTTAATTGCTGTGCAGAGGCCTTGCTCTCTGTAGTCTTGTTTTTGGCTGTTGCCAGAGAAGAGCTGTTGCCTCGAGTATTTTTTTTTTGTGCCAGTGCTCTCAGCTGTTGCACAAATGAACTGAGCATTTGAGGGCCACCTTTTCTTGCCTTCTCCTGTGTGCTTCACTGTTTGATACCCAACCTAGTGGCTTGGAATCCTCACAAGAAGTGCCTTTGTCTTCTTGACGATCTTGGCCCAGGTTGCAAATGTCAACCCAAGGTGTCAAAGTGAGTCACTGCACACACATGCATCTTGAGAGGATTTTCCATGCAACATGATGAAGTCATTGACAGCCGTGTTGTGCAACTGTCCATCATGAATCATGGGGATCAGTGACTGAGGAAGGCTCAGGCTGTGTGACCAACTTGTGTAATTACCCCTAATAACATGAATATAGAACAAATTAATTAATAACTGACATGTTCTTTCCACTAGCTTGGCCCCAATTGTCCCATTGGGCAGCCTAATGCTTTGTGTGTGTTGCTGGCAGGCTCCATTAGTATTCCACTTCTTTTGTGGGTGAGGTGAATGAGTCTGTTTCTCTCCTAAGGGAGATGTCAAGGAATTTGGCTACTGGCAGGTAACTGTGGAGCAGCAAGTCTTCCTAGTGTGAACTCTGCTCTCTGTTGCCTGCTCTTCCCCGTCACTTCTTTACTTTTTGTTGTTCTCTTTTTACATCAGTTTCCTAAACCATATTCCTCTCCTGCTTTTTGTCCCCTTTTTTCAGCCTGCCCTCACTCTCCCACTTTCCCTGCTCTGTTTCCTTTCCCCTTTGTTCTGCACAGAAAAAAAGTTGTGCTAGAAGATAGTTTTTGTGTTTGTCAGCCAAAATTCTGTGCTCTCTTCCTGTAAATATTTCAATTTCATCATGAGACAGCATTAGTTTGTTAGCATTTTTTGACTGAATGGGCAACATATTCTTCTAATGTTTGTTTCTTCTTGGAAGTTTTTCTTGGTGTTTTTTAATGTCTTAGTGTTTTATTAGCATTTCCTCTTGCCAATGTTTTGCTGTGGAGTGCCGCCTGGGCTTACTATGAATGTTTTTGTATGAGGCAAAGAGAATTCATATTTCTGGAGGATTTATTCCCTTGGTATGTGTTTTGGGCAAGACCCTGTCTCCATGAATATGCCAAAGGCAAAAATTCTCATGGATTCCTTTGAGGAGCAGGACTGAGCCTTGCTTTTGCACTCGTGGAGGATTGCTGTGCCCCACATGAGTCCTTGAGGGAAAGGGCTGGCTTGGAGAAGCACGGGTGGGAGTGGGACAGGGCTTGTGCGTGCCATGTCCATGGGACAGGGCTCTGGCGAGACACACAGCAGACATAACCTGCTCACAGCACTGAAAGGCTCAGTATCACAAGCTTAAGTTGCCTCTTTTTGTGTAGTAAATAATCAAAACTTCTCAGAGCTCATGGTCAGTAATGCTGGCCTTGGCAGCATTAAAAAATCATGAGTCAAGTCTTGAGAAACAGTGATGCTGAATGAAAACAATCACGGGACTCAAATATGTACCTGCTTCTTCACAGCTGCTGTCTGGTTTGGGAGCCTGTAACTGCATTCACATGTTATCTCCAAGTTTTCCTTAGCACGCATGAAGGCTAGAAAATGTTTTTTATTAATAAAAATTGCACATTTCCCCTGACTTCAAGACCTGGAGCGTGAGAAATGGATAGGCTCTTGAAACAGTTGGGGTAAAGCAGGGAAGGGTGCCATATTCTGAGGTGAGCTGGCATCCTGGCTGGAACACCTGTAGTGGAAGGAAGTGATGGGGAGATGCAAGACCTTGTCTTCACCTGGTTAACTTGGGTCTTTGGGGTGGAAACCAGGGGGCTAAGTATGTGTTTCAGCTGCTGATAAATGGGAGAAATTATGACTTAGAGAGAAGGAGACTGAAGACTGTGGAGACCTGAGGCTGAGCATTACCTCTGCTGAAGTTGCATTGTTCTGAGCAGGGTGGCTATGACAGATGTAGGGCTGGTAACAGGAGTTTGTGACCATGTGACTAATGTCTCCTCTGAGATTCAGCATTAAAATATTTCACAGAAAAACAGATAGCATGTGGTATTCAGTGAGCTGAGTGCTTGGACCATACCTGGGCTGGGTTTGAGGGTGGGCCATATCTGCAGGTAGCAAGAATTTCTTGCATGGATTGTTTGTGTGCGTGTATGTGTTTGTGTTAAGCTCATCTAATAGTGTTTCCTGCTTTTAAGCACAGCTCAAAAAGAAAAGAAAAAAAAAAAAAGGTTCAGTTTTCTCATTTGACAGTAAAATGCAAGCAAGGCAAAAATTGAAAACCATCTCAGAAAAGCAGCAGAAAACAGCTCTGGTAACTTCCAGTTTTAAAAGACACAAATTGAAGTATTTGGTTAAAGTATTCTTTATTTCCCCCCCACACCTTCTCATCAGCTTTTATTCTGTTCTGCCATGGAAAGGGAGGCAACAGAGGAAGAATGAAGAAAAATAAAGCTGAAAAAGTTTCTTGGATTTGTGGGGGTTTTTTACTTAAAAATTAGAAAAATTTGAGGAAGGGTAAGAGAAAATGCTCATCAATTTATTTTCTTTTGAAGAAAAACCACTGTTCATTAAAAAAAAAAATGTTTTGAACAATTCAGTTGTTATTTGCGGAATTCCATGCATGGAGAAAGAAGATTGTTTTCAGAATTCAAATTCTGCAATTCGGAATTCAAGTTTAGGATCCTTGGCTCTTTTAAAATAGAATAGAAATGTAGATAAACATATATGAGCTAGAGCAGTTCCTGCAGAATAATGAGGCTATTTATTTGGAATAGCCCTTATTCCCCAGCTACTTATGATGTGTTTAGTTTTCAGTGCCTAACTGAAATGATGATTAAAACCTCTGTCTGGACAGCCGCCGCTTGCCTTCAAGGTTAGTCTAACTTCCATCCCCACCATAAATAGCTATATACAGTTTGCCATGTTTCTTCGAAGAAGTTTTTTGGACAGTCTTAACCTGATTTTCCAGGAATTTCCTCTCTCTTGTACTTGGAAAGTGTTATTAAGTGGTGCCTTTCTCTTTCCATGCCTATAATGCATCCCAAGGGTCCAGATGAAAGGCAAAGTCCAATGATTCAACACTGAACATAAGCACAGTAACATCAAAGACAAGAGAGGAGTGAGGAAAGCGTTTATAACCAGGAGGCTGCTGAACAATGTAGACTCCTTCATGTGCATCCAGTTGTGGTGCCTCTTCCTAGGTCAGTTTGGCCTGGAGCTAAAGGACAAATCCGTGGCGTACACGAGCCCTGGCTTTCGATGTGGTACCAGTGCGTTGGGTTGCCTTTTGGGAGAACCGAGGTGGAAATGGAACCAAGCTTCACATGGCTCTTGAGTGTCTCTATATGATAAACCAGGTTAGAGAAGCATCTTCGAAGAAACATGG
>VYZR01026038.1:22532-34562 GCA_013400675.1 Oxylabes madagascariensis
ATCTGTTTAGATAGGATTCTTTCAGGAGATGTCTTTAGGATTGTAATTTTTGTGATAGAAGAGGGAGTGTGAGCAGGACATCCTTTTTCTTGCAACAAAATATTAATTCAATAACAAAGTTTTTCTGGTGTTTCCTCCTGATGATTGAATTAAAGGGGGCACCAGGATGGGGTAGCAAGTAAAAGGGAAGATAATGTTTGACCTTTCTGTCCCAATCCTTCCTCTGATAGGGGTACATGCTGTCTCATGATAAGATGGCCAAGTATCATGAAATGGAGAAAAATTTTCCTTTAAATGTTTCTGTCAGAATTGCAAGAGTATGTTTCTGGGTTTGGTATCTCGGTGTCTTGGGAACAAGGAGGAACCTGATTTTTGCTGTGTCAACGTCTGTGTTTATTTGAGTGTTCTTTCCTTGACGTTGTTTCCTTTTGATTTTCCAATGCTATGAGAGAAGTCAAAATAGCAAGGGAAGCAGAAGTGACAATTCACGAGATTGCCGCTGGTTTCCAGCTGAATCTCTGTGCCTGGTATTTCTTACTTCACAGGCACTTCCGAAGAGCTGTTGCCAGCAAATGGGAAACTCTGCTTACTTGGAGTTTGGTAATATTTAGGCAGGCTGAATCTGCATTTTCATTTGTGAGGATGAGCTGACTCCTAGAACTGGACTATGGTGACTTTCAAAGGTTTTTGAAAATTAGACCTTAAAAGCCAGGAAGAGATGCCAGGTTTCCCCTGCTGTCTGTCTTGGTAGTGCAGCAGTCAGAGGAAGCATGGGTGATGCTTACAAACCTGGGCAGGTAGGAATAACTCTTGAGCTGGAAGAAACCAGAAGGTATCTGTCCAAACATAACCCTGTGGCAAGGGCCTCCTTTGGATCTGTAGCCAAAAAGAAGTCATCTGCATTTCATTTGTCTCGTTTGTATCCCATCAGGACACATTTCCTGAGGATCTGAATGGAGAATAATTTCTCAGAGGAACTACTGTTCCCTAAGTTGCATAAAACAAGACACACAGTTCGTGTCAATGAGCAACCCCGCTTGCCCTTTAAGCATTTTCATGAATCCTTTGTATCTTTGAGTCAAATAGCTCTGATTGCATGGTAGGACAGAATGCCAGAATGAATGAAGAGGAGAAAGGAGGAACAATAACCTAAACCAAGCACTTATATTGAAAACAGGACCCAGGGAAGAGCGGGTAACTGCTGGCTTCATAGACTAGCTCTCTCCCTCCTGCAAATCTCTTTCATTGATGAGACAATGTCAGAATAGAACAGAAGCATCTTTCAGATGGCAGACAGCATGTTGGCAGAGGAATGGACTAAGTATCAGAGATGACATGACTGGTCTTAGCCTACAAATATTACCTGCAGGCTCGTATTCTTAAACAGACTTCTGGTAGTTTGTTCAAGTGAGGAAAGTGAGTACATTTGTCACTCCGCCAGCAGTTCAGCTGTGCAGGGCTTGCACGGGGTAATTCTCCTAGCACACAAATCCCAGATGCTATCGAAGCCCAGTGTTAACTGACTGAAAAACTGTGGTAGCACTGCTTAAGAAAACAGAAAGGGAAGGGGGGAAAAAAGAAAAAAACAAGAAAAACTAACTAATTGTCTTTAAAAAGATAATTACTTTTGATGTCTGCATGGCCAGCTGTGACATCCGTCTGCTTTTCTCCTTCACAGCATGCTCTATGCTGCTGAAGGTATGGGTGAGAAATCCATGTGGTGGTTTCAAATTCAGCATGTGCCTTGGAATGAGAACCCAGATGGGCAATATCAATGTGGTTGTAGAAGCATCATTTCTTTAGCCCCAGTAACGGGAAGACAAAAACCTCATATGTTTCAGTAACCAATTGCTCGTTAACAACTACTCGCAGTCTTATTTAATCCTCGGGTGCTACTAGAGGAGCAGCAACATGATTGTTAAAAACCACAGTCTTTCATTAAAAATATTTTCTGAGCTTTATTAATTGAGAAAGAAATGTATCTAATGGGTCTTAAATAATGAATCTGGGCAGACAACATACAAAATAAAATGTATAGGCCAAATACCACCTCTGGTTATATTGTGTAACCCAATGGAGAAGATATGTGTAAATGAGAACAAGACGCAGCCCTGTAATTGTAATTATATAGAATCATAGAGAGCTCTGACCACAAAAAAGTCACTGAAATTGTCAAAATCCTGACTTCATGCCAGAAACCTTGGGGCTGAATTTGACAACCGCTGTGGTGTGTTGTTTAGGGAGAGGACTCAAAGGAAGAAATGTACCTCTGTCCCGAAAACCCCTGCCTTGAACTGGGCCAGCTGCCCAAGAGTGATGTGCCATATCACAGCATCTCAGTCTATCCCACCGCATTTGTGCTCTCATGGTTTTTATTGATGCTTCACCCTTTTTCTTTCTCCCCTCAATGACTCAATCTTGAACCTACTAAGATGGTGGTGTTACCACCTTTGAAGTTGAAGCAAGTCCTCCTTTGTGTCAGTTCAGGCATTTTGTGCACAAGGCACCCGTGGGTTTCGTGCCACTCCAGTGCTTCTTCTGCCTGTTAGGACACTTGAAGTTTGGATCCCTGAAACCACAACCTTTGCTCATTTGGCTCAGTACAATGGTAGGAAAAAATTTGTGGTGCTACTCCCTTGAAGGCTGATGCTGGCAATGAAAGGAAATTCCTGGATTTGAATACTTGTCTGTTTACTTATTTATTTACTTTTGTGTTCAGCAGTGGGAAAATATGTTCATCTTTCTCCTTGTCTTGTCAAAAACACTTTATTCATCACAGCGGGCACCAGAGTACAAAACTGGACTGCAATAATTTCTCCTCGTCCTGGATAACTCTTGGTCCTCAGTGAAATGCTGCAAGGCTGGCAGAAGACCTGTGAGGGATTTTTGAGGAAGAAATGGCCACCCTCATTCTGCAAGGCCACCCCAACCAGTTCATTCCTCCCATTGCCTTGGGATGTTGGCTCCCTGCCCTGGGATGCTGGTGTGCCGCACATGGTGGATGGAGCTGCCAGCGCTTACCTTGCCTGAATGGAGAGGGCATGCCCTGCCACTTCTCCTGCTCGTCCTGCCTTCTGCTTTATCCTGTCTGTGAACTCCTGACCTTGATTGCTCCCTCTCCTGCCCATTCTCCCCTCCCTTTTCCAAGCTCCAAGATGGTTGGTTTAGTGTTTCTTGGAATCCGGCAGCATGAGGGCTTCTTGTTGATTGGTATAAACAATCTTAAAGGTCACATTTCCCCCCCCCGCAGAGGGAATTGGGGTGTGTGTGTGTGTCTAAAATAAAAGGCTTCTCTCAAATTAACAACCACAAGGATGTAAACATGGAAGCCAAAGGGAGCTGTTCACTACCAGCGTGAGCTGTGCCAAAGAAGCCCCTGAGGGCTTCCTTAGGAAAGAAAATGTGGGCACAAGATGTGGCATGCTCTTGCGGCTGGCTGGGAGGGAGAGGTCAGGGTGCCAGGGGATGGTGGCAATCATGCCCTGTGTGAATGGTGACATTGGATTTGAGCAGCTTTGTTTGTGCCAGGGCTGGCGCTGGTCATTCCGCTAAGCTGGGGGGGAATGCAGAAGTCAGGGTGGCTTTGAGCTGCAGGGGCAGGAGGCTTGGAGCTGTGAGGCAGTGGATAGCATTTCACTCAGGCAGGCGCTGGGTGCCATCCAGCTCCTGGAGCCGGTCGGCTGCCTTTGTGAGCTTCAGTGAGAATTGGGTCTGAGCCCTGTCTGGGGAGAAGCTTGTGGAAAACAAGCGAAAAAGCAAATGTAGGTGCTCAGAGCTCATGTCTGCTTTGTGGCTGAATCACGGCCAGGTCTCCACTCCAGAGGTTTACGTGCTTGGTTACGTGAGTTGAAGAACAGCAGGGAGTCGTAGTTCCGACTGCCTTGGTTGTGCCAGGAAAATGCTTTGTAGGTGCAGGCTGCACTGGGATGAGAATCCTTTAGCTGCTTTAGTTTTGTCTAAGCCAGGGAGAGAATTGAAATGCAAAAGGGCAGCACCTATTCACATCTTCATAAATTGTCAAGTGTCTGAAAGAGTGCATAGGTTTAATGCTTTCTAGCCCAGTCCAGCTTGAGGGTTGTTAAAGCTGCTCTGCTCTGTGCTGCCTCTGAGATATTTCTCCTGTGGTATATTGCAGGAGAGGAGGAATATTTTGGGATGTTGCATGGTAGCTGCTGCTTCTCTGCCAAGGCTCCAGAAGTGAGCAAGCTGAAAAGCTGTGTTTCAAACTGGCCCATGTCTTCAGGAAACACAGCAAAACTTTATATCACAGCAAACTTCTCTGAACCACAAGTTAACATAAGCTCATTGAAGAGACATCTGTAGAGATTGCTCTGTGTGTAGCAACGTCATTCTTAAGAAGTTGTTGAGTATAAATTGTTGGAAGTGAACACTGGAGAAAAGTCCTAATATGTCTGCTGAATTTTATTCCTCCTTTTGTGGCCACTGCTAGAGACAAGATACCCAGCTAGATGAACTTTCAGTCTGGCTCAGTAAGGCCACTCTTTATTTTCTACGTCTACCTCAGCTTTTTGATCAAGGGCCTGATTAACCAGACACAACTCACAGCAATGTGCATTAGTGGGCACATTCATAACTTTGGGTCACTTTGTATGGTGGATGTGGGCAAGTAGGGCAGATGTAATTCCAGCATCCAAGACCTGAGAAAGTATTTTGCATTTTTTATTAGCCAATTTTCTAAGGAAATAAAGTTAATGCAAATGTGTATTGTGTATGACCTCGTGATCCTGCCTGCTCCTCTATCTCTTTGCTAGGGACTCTTCAGCTGGTTCTGTTCTTACTTGTGAAGAGAGTAGAGATTTCAAAGATAATCCAATTTCTACAAATATAATCAAATTTAGAGCTGGTGAGGAGACATTTCCCAATAATGGGCATTAATCTCAGAATTTACTCTGACACAAAAAATAATAGAGAGAAGATGTTAGCAAAAAACTCATGAAAAAGCTTCCTGGGCTCAGCAAGCATACCAAGGATACCACGTTTCATTAGATCTTCTGCTTTTTTTTCTTACTTGTGTTATTTCCCTGAACCTATGTCAATCCCAGGTCAAGTCTCAAATGGAAGCAGAGTCTCAGAAAAAGCAGGGAAACTTTTTTATTTTTTGCCTGGATCCCCTTGTTCTTGGGTGCTTTGCATCTCATACACATAAAGAGATGATCCCTGGTCTGAAAGGTTTAAAACATCAAATGCAGGCTGATGTGTAAAACTGGATCAGCAGCTCACACTCCTGGTGTGCATCCAGGCTTGAGGGCTTTGAACTTGCTTTCTCTTCCTGATTAAGAGTCCTTGGGGCCATGTGGTTCCAGCTGCCCTTCTAAGAACTCCCCAAAATCTTGTCCAGATTGTAATTGAGCTTATGATGATCCTAGTGATATTCTCATCAAGTTAATGTTTGAAAAATTACGTGCTGAGTATTTGCCTCCATATCTAAATCAAAAATGATTGCCCAAATACCTCCTTCTGCTTCACATAACTTTTATTAGATGACAAATAGTCCACTTTTATCTTCTGTGGAGTGGGAAAGGAAGAGAGGTGGCAGATTTGAGAAGATACATTTGTGTTTTAAATGGTATGGGTATTTTAACTATTGTCTACTTTGTTGGTCCGTTGCTAAAGGGCAACAAACTTCACTCCCGTTCCCAAATGTTGCATGGCTGGGAGATGAGATCATGCTGTGTGAGAGTCATTTGCTGATACATCACCTTTGTTTAAATTCCTAGCATGTTATGCTTCCTAACAAAAAAAAAACCAAAACAACAAACCCCCCCAAAAACAACAAAAAAACCAAAACCAAAAACAAACAAACAAACAAACAACAAACAAACAAAAAACCAAACAAACAAACAAACCCCAGCCTGAAAAAGCTACTGGTGGCCCAGAGTGATTGTAAATGTTGAGTTTGTCTCAATGCAAGTTTGAAAACGGGTCAAAATTCCTTGAGTTTGAAGTTTTGCTACAGTTTCAGGCCTGACAAGGACTTTCTGGGCTCATAAACGATAAATTTTTCTAGTACCTGAAATGCTAACCCCAGTCACATAAGCACATGTCAAAATTTGAATTAGTTTTAGCCAAGACTGCTGAAGGGCTTTTTATGCTTTCTGAGTCAAGCTCTTATAAGATGCTCCAAAATGAGATCCATAAAATGGCAATTTTCTGTGTGAAGAAAAATAAGAGAGGAAAAAGACCCCAAACAGCTTTTGTGAAGCACCAGTATATTTTAAGAAATATACAGTGAGGAAGACTAGTCTGTGATCCTTCTCCTAAAGGATATGCTGTCTCTGTAGAGGAAAGATGGAAAAACTTCACTCCCAGATGATATGAACCATTGTGGGGTTTTTTGCCATTATTTGAATCTTCAGTTTCAAGCAATCAGGATAGCTGATACTTTCTGTGACACATCTCATCTCATCAAACACTTTATTTTCTTTGTGTCAAAGATTTCCACAGGAAATCTTCAGCCAAAATGTAATATTAGGCATGATTCTTCCCTTGTTTCCACTGCACTAACACGGTCTGAGTGGCAGGGCTAAACCTATTTTTTGTTAAAATCTCAGACTGTCAAGAACTGGCCCTTCTGCCAGAGTGGAGTGGGAAGCAGTTTGGAGAAGTCTGCATGCATATTTTCATAAAAGATGTCACGCTCAGGGGGAAGTTTGGATCCACAGGATATGGAGGCAAAGCAGTCCACTTCCCCCATGGCAAAGCTTCTCTTTTTTCGGAAAGTGTCCCTCCTCTGTATCCTGGCAGGACTTGGATCATGCTCAAAATTCCATCCTGTCCCTCTGCTTCCTGCCCTTTCACCCATCACCAGAGTGATAAAACACCCGTCCGAAGGCACTGTGGAACTGATTGCTCTGTTATATTTTCAGAAATTAAAAGTAACATTGCAAAAGCTGGTTTTGTGGGAAGTTCAAAGGGACTGTTCTGGTGCGAGCTGCCCAGTGTGTCAGGACTTTTGGTGTCTGAAATCTTTTACGATTGGATGAAAATTCCAGCCTCAATGCTTAGATTTTGATTTTGCATACACTGCTGTTTAGCAACGTGAGAAATGGTCAGAACTGTCATGTTTGCACTGACAAAAATGTCCCTTAAGGAATGGATCCTTCAGATTTGCGGTTTTTGGATTGATAGGCTCAAGCTGAGAAGTAGGACTGCTGGCTTTGGTTTCACAGGAGCAGAGGACCGTGTCCCTAGGAGCAGATCACTGCTCAGATACAAAAGAAACTGGTCACTCTGAACAGCTTTTTCTTGGAGTTCACTGTATTGTTCTGGGCAACCTGCTCTAGGTGACTCTGCTTGAGTAGGGCAGATTGATGCCCTCAGAAGGTCCCTTTCCACCTCAACCATGCTGTAATTTAACTTCTTAGCTTGGAGTGTACTTCGTAATCTGCAATGAGTTAATCTGGCTACTGGAAGCAGTGTATCTCCAAGAGTACCACAGAACTACCTTTTATTAGCATTTTTATGTTCTACCTACCTAATTTGTATGTAATTTCCATGTTTTCTCATGCTACACTTCAGTTCTAGACCATGTAGCTAAGCAGAGTTAGGACGTGATGTCCTGCAGACATATCTGGCAGCTGCCCCTTCCAGGTCATTCCTTTGGAGCAGCTCCTGCCTGTTTCTCAGTGCCATCCTGTCTGTGGCCCTGGTTGGGCTCAGCATGCCAAAGGAGACAAAGCCTCCTCCTGCATAGCTGGGGCATAGCTCAGCCACATTCTTCAATGGCTGTTTTTCCCCAGTGACCTTACTCTACAGCTCTGGTGGTCAGTTGACTATTATGCTGCGAGCTTGCCCGCATTCCTCCACCCACTCAGGCAAGCTCTGCTCACTGGGAAGGGGCGGTGAGGCAGCGAGGAATCCGACCGTCTGGAGACTTATTCAAGGGAAACAGAAATTTCAGGCCTCTGGGGCTGTTTTGACCATCACTTCTCCAGCAACAGGGAGGTTGGAGTAGCTGTGTGAAGAGGGTCTGACCACTGTGGTTGCCACACACCCTGCAGTGACAGGCATTCCCGTGGCAAGCCAGCAGGCTCCGCTTGTTGCCACACTACTTGGCCCTTTCCTCACGCTGAGAGGAAACACCAAGGAAAACAGCCTGGAGAAACCTTCTCAGAGCAGTTGCCACTTGTCATGTTTGTGGGAGCCTTGCAGTAACAGGTTTGGGTCCTCAGCTCCTCCACTTTGAATGCTGTGAAGATTGCTAAGCTAAGGATCTTTAAACACAGTAGTAAATCATGCAGCCTGTCGGTTTTGAGAGCCTTTTAATTTTGACCACTTAATGTGCAACTTCTAAAATAACAGTTTCAATTTCTTATATATGTGTGTGAGAGAGAAAGAAAGACTAGACATGAGCTAGATAGGGAGTTGCAACGCAGATGATTTTTCAACTATGGAGCCAACTCAGACAGATTACAGTGGGAGAAAGGTTTGTACAGTAAGAGAAGAAGGTTAGAATCCTGCTAGTTTATTACTGCCATGGTTAGACTAGAAATGTTAAGGATTTGTGAAGAAGTGACTGTCAGGAAAATTTATGATTCTCATCGCTCACTCAGCCACTCTGCACATCCTGTATATTTTCTGACACACTTCCAACAGCATAAATATTAATAGAGTAATACTGACATTTAGGCTTGATCCAAGTCTCATTAAATTCAGTGGCAATGCTCCCATTGTCTTCAGTGGAAGATGGATCATGGTCTTGAAAAGGAACAAAGGAGGTGAAAATACCAAGTTGGGCTTCGTGGGGCTAAATAATGTTGCTATTAAATCAGAACTCCTCAGCTTCCTGACTGAGCATTTTGCTCTGTGACCTTTAACGTTAAAGTATTGCCAAAACAGGAAGAAGAAATTAAGGCTTGATAAGGGCTGAGATGGTCACAGATTTTACCAGCCTCACTGATGGAATGTGACAATTTCTTCAATGGGAATGAGTTGGGCGTGAATTGTTCATCGGTCGTTTTGATTTATTCAACCTTTCAGCCCCAGAGTTTGCAGCGGCAGGGATTACTAGAAGCTCAGCAAAAGAAATTCTTTCTCCCATTTAGTTTATAACCTCTGCAGGTGCATGAAGAGTTACAGAGAGAAGATTAGGTATTGCAAAATGGCTCCATTTACTTCACTGACGAGATAGCCCAGAACTGGCTGTGTGGATTCCATGCGAGAATCTATTGCAAAAGCTTTTTTGGCATTGAAGTCTCTCTCTCCTTTTCTAGATCAAAATCTTCCCCCCAAACCTTTCTGCACAGCAATTAGTTACAGCTGTGTTTTGCAAAGCCACCTAGGGAATTTGGATGTCCAGTTCCCATAAAGTTTAATGTGAATTAGGTTTCCAAACAGCTTTGAAAGTTCAGCTGAGTTAGGATTGGAACCTCTTGGTTTTGATACAGTTCTGTACATGGAACCCCTACATCACAGGATGACAAAAAATAGGATATTTTGAGTTTTCGTCATCACCTTGCAGAGCACAGGCCTCAGTGAAAAAGCTGCACTGGAGCTTGCAGGACCTGCAAAATCTACACATTGTGTCAAAAGAAGCAGAAGTGATTTTTCCAGAGTTTTTCATGATTGTTAAGACCAGATTTCCAAGAGAGTCCGTCTTTGCAACAAAATACATGCCAGGTTTCCAAAGGTTCCTTTTATGAAACCACAAATGTTGCATCTCAGTGCACTGAGTTCTCCTGAAAATCTGGTCAAGGATGAACGGATGCAGAAGACTCTGTACTCAGGAGTACCTGGCAAGTTTCAGGCCAGAACAAGCTGTAGGGTACATTTTCCTGGAGAGCTTACCAGTGAATGTGTGAACTTTGCCAACTGTGGCCACCCCCAGAATTTCCAGTTCTTCCTCTTGTCAATTAGGAGGTTCCTGTCTGATCTGTGAAGTACAAGCACAGGCAGACAGCCACAGCCTGTCACATCTACTGCTTGAAGAAAAAATATACAGGAAGTAACAAATAGAAGATCCAAGTGAAACAGCTCAAGAACTGCAAGGGCGAATGTTTGACTTGCACTATGCACCACATGACATTCTCCTTCCTACCAACACCTACATAGGTGATACCTTCTCTATCACCAAATTCTGGCTTAAGAGGACTGAGAGGTGGGGAGGAGGGAAACGAGAGAAGCCACTTTAGTGCAACTAGCTGGTGCAGAAGCCTCATGGAAAGAGATTGGTTATTTAAGCTGCAAACTTCTCAGAAAAGGAACACTTTAGAAATATTTCCTGTAGCTACACCAGGGGTCTACAGATCTTAGCCAACAATCTGGAGCCACAGTGGTAAACAAACATGTACTGAAAAAAACCCCAACCCAACATATTTTGAGAAATAGGTCCAAGGCAACTTGGATGACTAGCTTTCCAGTGCTAGTACTCAGTGGCCACAAGAGCAATAAACCAAAAAGATTCCCCTCTTAGTTAAAAACAGAAGCAGCTGTTTATGATCAGTCCTGTTTGGAGCCTCCAACACTGTAAAACTAAACCTGCAATGACCTGAGTGAATGTAAAGATTTTATGGGGCCACAAAGTATATGCCTGTTTGCAGTGGTGTAATAGAGAGGAAAAGCCAAACTGGAAGATTTGAGCCAGTCTCCCTACATCTTCTGTTTAAAAGTTAAACTGCACGTTAGCCCTCAAAGAATAGGAACAGAATGCTGCATTTTTTGAACTCTTGCAATATTTGTCTTCCAGGCTTTTTACTTTGCTGTATCTCTGCCCCCTGAGCCCCAGAGAGTTCATGGAGTTCCTTGGCTGCCATGAAATCAGCAGGTACTGAGGGAAATGGTGTTGGGTACTCAGGGGTGGCTTACTATTCAGGCTGGCCTGACTAAAAGGATTTTATGGTGCTGGCTGGTCAGATGGAGTACACCAGAGAAAGCAGAAGACTTGGACTCCCATTCTTGTCATTCTTGGTGACACCAAGAATAGTGTCATCTACTGATACTTTAGAGGGAAGGGATGCCCTCCAGAGACACATTGAGAGATTAGAGATGTGGGCTTATGTGAACTTCATGAAGTTCAGCGAGGCCAAGCGCAAAATTCTGCATCTGGATCAGGGCAATCCCAGACATGCAGGGCAGGCAATGAGTGGGTTGTGAGTAGCCCTGCAGAGAAGGACTTGGGGGTGCTGGTGGATGAAAAACTGGCCATGAGCTGGCCATGTGCACAGCCAGCCAAGAAAGCTAGCAGCATCCTGGGCTACATTAGAAGAATTGCAGCCAGCAGGTCAGGAGAGGTTATTCCCCTCTCTACTCTGCTCTCGTGAAGCACTGTGTTCAGCTCTCAGGTCCCCAGTGTAAGAAAGACATGGATCTGTTGAAGTGAGTCCAGAGGAGACAGTGAAGATGACCAGGGTGCTGTAGCCCCTCTCCTCTGATGACAGGTTCAGAGAGCTGGGGTTATTTAGCCTGGAGAGGGAAAGATAAGCCTCTGGGAAAACTTCATAGCAACCTTCCAATACCAAAAGGAGACCTACAGGAAAGATGGGGAAGAACTCTTTATCAGGGAGCGCTATGAAGGGGTAAAGGTTTTAAACTGAAAGAGTGTAGATTTAAATAAGATATTAGGAAGAAATTCTTTACAATAAGGGTGGTGAGGCACGGGAACAGGTTGTCTAGAGAAGCTGTGGATGCCCCATCCCTGGAAGTGTTGAAGGCCAGGCTGAATAGGACTTATGGCAACCTGGTTTAGTGGAAGGTGTCCATGTTTGTGGCAGAGGGTTTGGAAGCAGATAATTTTTAAGCTGCCTAATCCATCAGTTCCATGATTTTGATGGCCTTCACATAAATGATGGTTGGATGCTGTTGGCCAAATCCTACTTTGATCACTTGTGCTATCAAACATTGTCTTACTCTTTAACTCTGAAGAATGCCTTTTTTGTTCCCTGCAATTTTATTTTTTTCAAAACGCAAATTTTTTTCCAAAATTTTTCAGAGGTTTTTTTTTTTTTTTTTTTTTTTTTTTTTTTTTTTTTTTTTTTTTTTTTTTTTTTTTTTTTTTTTTTTTTTTTTTTTTTT
>VYZR01026038.1:42289-55474 GCA_013400675.1 Oxylabes madagascariensis
TGTAGAAATGATTTAGTTACAAGTTCTTTACCTAAAGATGTCCTTTCGTCTGCTGGTGGATATTTTCTTCGAAGAGATTATTCATGGAGCAAGGTTCTAAAATAAAAATTGAGGAGGATGGAGCAAAGCTGGGCTTTGGTGAATACATCTAAACCCTAGACACATTGCAAATAAACGGAGCTTGTTCCCAGGCAACTCCCAAGCAGAAAATAGGCACAACTGTTCTGAACGATTTTCTCTACGATTTGTTTACCTAGCTGTAGGGTCTTCTTCAGAGTCAGGCAAAATCAAAGGAGAGACAGTTATTGACCTCAGCTTGCTTTGAATCTGGCTTGTAATGAGAGCTATACACTCACCAAGTTTCAAATTCCAAGCAGCTTGATGTGGCCTTTTACAGAGAAAAAAATTGTTAGAATTTTTCTTACAATAAGAAAATGCAATTTTTCATTCTCTCCTCATTTCAGAAGGTCTGAAGGGGTTTTACTCAACTTCCTCTTCTACCTTCAGGCAGAGACCAAATCTGAGAAATTGCAGCCCAATTTTGGAAAGTTCTCAGAATGTGAAAATCTGGGGCTCATGATGGGAAGCTGCTGTTCCATACACTTTGTTGTCATGAGTGCTTCTGGGAATCCACTGCAGACCAGGTGCCCCCTTCACCCTCAGTTAGTCTTGTTTTATATTCTTCCACCATCTGATCAGAATGATTTTAAAAAAAAAAGGTGTCTGATCAGAACAGCAAGAGGTTTTGCCCTCTTGGGACCAAGATGGCTAGAAGGTAGTCAAGATCTGGCCTTTCAGAGGCTGGGAATTATCTAGCATCTTCTAGAGTGTGACATCCAGCAGAAAAACATAAATCTTTTTGCTGCCTGAAACTCAGCAAGGTCAAATGCAATCTTGCTGTTACACTGGCACTGAATTTAGCAGCCCCAGACAAAACCTCAGGGGCAGCTCAGGGAGGAGGAGAAAAATGGCAGCTAAATTCAGGGGTTCTTCCTTTAGGCAAAGTCCTGAAACTATTGTCCAGGCTTTTGATGATGCAAGGTGCAATAGAGTTAGTATTGATCTGCTTTTGCAATATTCAGTGTTTAGAAGAGTGTGGTGTGCCCTTATCAAGAGCAAATGTGAGCCTTATAAATATCTGAATGCAGCTGCTATTATTTTGAAGCCCAATTTAGGTACCCTTGTTCGGCGTTTTGACAAAGTTCATCAGCAGTATGGAACAGAGTCCACAGAACTGGAAAATTTTGCTGTAAATTCACTGTTGTTACATCCACCAATTTGGAAAAAGTCAGCGCAAAGGCACAATCCTTAAAATAAATAAAAGAAAATGTCTCATAGCTGCCAGCAGGCACTGGAGCTCCCCAGCAGAGGCTGCCTGGGAGCAGCACAAGCTGTGCACTACTCCTCAGCCCCAGTAAACAGCAGCTTGGTGTTCTCCCTCCCTGGGAGAGATGTGCTCTCTGCCATTGGTGTAGGTTGCTGATGCTTCGATCTCTTCCCTGGCTGTAGACACCTACTCCTAATTTGTGATTCTGCGCTACTCCAGGAAGAGCTGGAGGAGACAGAAGGTGTGAATGGACAGCCAAGACCGAGCAGAGCCAAGGGACTGGCTTGGCTCTGGAAGGCAAAATGCAAGCTGAGCCATTGGAGCCGGCTGTACACAGATGAGAAGGAAAATGCACAAAGTGATAAATAACTTTGCTTAGGCTGCCAGGAAGGGCTGCCAGAACATTCTCGCTTGGCTTTGCTCTGACTTGGCTCGCCTGCTGCCGCCAGCCCCCCTCCTGCACAGACGAAATGCCGGGCCAGAGCCACGCATGCATCTCAGGGCCAGCTCACCCCGTTCACCCACTGGCCAGCTGGCCCCTCGGACAGCCACCTCTGCCCGTGTCTTTCCCGTTTGGAGCTCACCCTCTCCCTGCATGGACACCCAAGGGGTGCACCTGGCAGGAAAGCATGGAGAGAGAAAATCATGAGGTGTGCCATTAGCTTGGGTTGTTTTTGGAGAAACCGCCTCTCCCAATGTTTCCCCAGCAGTCTGGATGGCATCTGCCTCTAGCGTCATCCTGCAGCGGTGCCTCCACGGGCAGCAAAATCCCGCTTTCTCCAGGGGTCAGCTCCGCACCCTTTCCTTCCAAACACAAGTAGCGCCCACAGGTGACACGGATGGTTTCATCAGAGGTGATCAGACACCTGCATTCTCACCCGTGAGTGCCTGGCAGTTTGCAGAGCAGCCTCAGGTGAAGGGCTGGAGTCACAGCAGGGCATGTGCGGAACAGGGATGAACTGCCAGTGCCACGCACGGCGGCACGCAAATCAAAGCAACACTTTCTCCAGTGCTGTGTGGTGCTACCAACTCCATGCCTCATTGGAGTAGAAGGAGAGATGGATATTTTAGAGGATTTATCAGGCAAAAAGAAGTGTTGGCATTTCTAAGTTTCAACTGGCAGCTCCAGCTTGAGGAAAGCTATTGTTGCCGGATTTCCAACGTCTCGTTGCCTTTCTGATCTGTGGTGCGCATTGAACATATGTCTCTGTTTAGTTGCCCATTATTTAACCTAGATTTTTTCCCCCTTGAGAGATTACTGTGAATTCAGGGCACATGAATGTTGTAATTTATCATTTTCCAATACAGACTGTCATGCACTTATATATAGTGAAAATAATTTGTTGTCAAGTTATCCAGTTACCACCTCATTTTATATGCTTCATAATAAGCTATTTGTAATGATCTATGCTCGTCAGAAGTCTAAATAACCAAAATATTGCCATCTCACTACAGATAACTACTAAATATTTCCAGCAGCACTGAATCATCCTGATCTCTGGGAGAGCTATGTCCACATTATTACAGAAACGGTTTGCTACCAGAAAATCCCTTTTCAAGAGTGCCCAGTTTTCTTTTGAAACCCTATAGACTTTGGAAAAATTCATTTTGTGGGGAAAATGCTATTTTATTGGAAAATTTTTTTTATGCTTGTTCCAAGTTACATTTATTTTCCTGTTTTCCTCTTACTGTCATGTATTCCCTTCACAAAGGGTATGTCTATGTGACCCTGCTCATAGCACTAGCACATTGAAGGTTATGGGCATGCCCTTGTGGTACATACAAGCTATTTTTCTAAAATATTAGAATGCCTAGAGTACTCTGATTAGCACCCATTCACCCTGCATACTGCAAAATGCCCATAGATCCTTATAGTCACTAAAAAGAGAGTTGCTGTTAGAAAGTGGTTCATCCTGCTCTAGGATCCAGATGACCCTTGGCTGTACCTGTCCCACCTCCTGACAGCTAAGGTATGTTAGCCTCCTACTTAGAAGAGGCCTTCAATTAGGCTGATCAGTTAGGTGCATAAAAATGGCTTAGGCTGAACCTGGCTCAAACACTTCTTTTGTTCCTCTGTTGTTTGGTGTTAAACCATTTCCCTCCTGTGCAAGCCAGAGACCCCAGCACCATTTGTTGTGCTTTAGCGTCTGTGCTCTAATCCGCCAGCCTGATGGGGTAGCTGCCCTCAGGGATTTAAAATGTAAGTTATTTCCACTGTTATTTTATGGCATGACTTTGCATGATGTGACATCCCTGTTTGGCTTGAACTGGGACCAGTGGCTTGGACTGCCTGACAGACGATAGTCAGAGACTAATGACTGCCTGCATACTGCTAGGAGGAACCCCCTGGGGCAGCAGGGGGACCGCTGCCAGCTCTGCTCTGAATTAACATCTTCACTAAGGAGCAGGCAGGGAGATTAGGCAGCCGAGGAAAGAAGGACAAGTAACACCAACCCCCCTGGTGTTCCAGCTGCCGAGAAGTCAGCCTTTTGAAAATATTGCAAGCAGGTTGTTCAGGTCGATCAAACAGATAAATAATCAAGGACCCATACTGTTCCCCAGAGGGTTTTAATGTTTCAGATGGATGTAAACATAGCAAGTTGTTATCAGAGAAATTGCAGTAGCTGAAACTGGACTGAAACTGTTTGTACACAGAAATGATCTCTAGAGCATATGGTTAGGATGTTTATAAAGTGATGAGCTGCTAGCTGCAGTTTCTGTGGCTTCCTGAACAAAATGATGGGCTTAGGTAGAAAAATCACTGCCCTGCATATTCTCAAGCTGCTAAAACAAGGCTGCAGAATAAAACAGTAGTGGAGAAAAAATGGAGGGGGGTTTGAGAGCTTCTTTGAAGCAGCTCTCTGGAGGAGGAACACCTCAGAAAGAACTCCAGGTGACAAAAGAGCGAAAAATTAACACGAGATAAACTCTAAACTTGAATCTTTCTGGTTTTTTAGCTCTTCTTTTGCAACTGTATTTCAAATCTTGTAATTAAAAAAAATGCTTTGTTCCATTAGAATAACATTGTTTTTCTTCTTTAACCTTGAGTGGGCTTTTAAAGGAATTCAGATAACTCTGGAAAGCAACAGGAACACTGGGTTTTTACAAATATTTCTGAAACCAGAAACACTTTAAGGGGTTTGTCTTTGCAGAATACATCATTATTCAATTTTCTGAAAAATGGGTCTTTTGAACCCTTTTGAACTTGCTGTTGTTTGATACTGTTTTTTTTGGTCGGCTGGCTGGGGTTTTTTTGCTTTCTTGGTCAGTGAAGGCCCAGATATTACCATCAAATTACATAACTTGACACTGGAGGGGGACACATGGCCTTCCAAAGATTTGCTTTGGGAAACCTAGTGTACACTTTTGAAGAGTAACAAATGGCAATACAAATGAACATAGGAGATAAACCAGGAATCTCCTGTTGTTTGATCAGCTGTGCAGCACTGGCACAAAACACCAGCTTGGGGGTGTTGTGGCTTTCTTGGGCATCAGTGCTATTGGACAGGAAAACAAACTATGATTGGAAACATCTTCAAGAAGTGCCATGGATTTGCTGTTTTGCTGCTACTACATAGGAGATCATGCTCCAGCAAATCAATGCTGAGGCTTTGCAATATGATGTCCTGAAAACTTGGGCTCTTTTTGTCGTTTTGCTTCTGTTTTTTTCTCTGTCCATGGTCCAGTTACTCTATCAGCTATGGGTGTGGTTACCTCTGTCCTTTCTTTGGATTGTCTGAGCAGGAGGTGTTCCTAAACTGTTTGTTATGGGCTGGCAATAACTTCTTCAAGTTTTGAACATCAAATTATGATACTTAGGAAGCTGATGGGGTTTTTTTACAGGTGGTAGTTGGGCTGTCGCTCCTAATTTTGTCAGGTGTTATTCTCACTGACTGCTCACATGTCATGCCTTCCCCCAGTCCAGGGTTCATGATAAGTATGGGCTTAGGGATGCTGTAGCTTCCACCTTTTCCCCAAAACCTTCCTTAGGAAGATATGTACTGTAGGTGAGATAAAGGAGAGATGTCACACAGCTGGTCTGCACCTAGTCAGTCTCTGTGTATTTTAAAACTGTAGCATTTTTTTAGCTTGACTTGCCTTCATTTTCAGTGCAGTTAACATGACCTCTGTTAAACTGAATGTGGGTGTTATTCATATATCAAATTGCACTCAATTAATGAAATCACTATGAAATAATGTCTTGAGTGATAACGGTATGAACTGGGGTAGCCCCAAAGTGACGTGAAATAACCATAGCAATAGTTAAGAATTCTGTGCTGTTGCCGTGGCTACTAGCCTATTTGACTTACCATTGCAGTGAAAGAATATTAGCCAGGAGACAACTCATTTCTGAGACTCCCACATGACAATAATACTTTCTGCCAAACCTCCCTCCCCCCCACCCCGCTGGATTGAAACAAGGCAGACATCAAACTGTTACTATTGTTGATTCTTGCAACGTGTCCCAAAGGGGAAACTAGATTTTCAAATGTCATTAGAAAGGGTATTTGAAGAGATATTTGAAATTTTTCACATAGGTTGCTCTTAAAAAGAAAAAAAAAAGTTTTTAAATAAATTGATCAGTTGTATATAAAAGAGAAATTGTTAACTTTCTACAGAAATTATTTATATTTTCAAAAATTTAAACTATCCCAAACTGAACTATTTTAACCAAAAACCTCAGCATATGTTCTACAAAACAGCACTGTGGTGCCCTTTTGAAACTCACTCTGAACATTCCTCTTATCTCTCATACACCTGAACAGGTCGTCCTAGGAGCTCTCCCAAAGTGTATTGAGATCCGGTGGTTCTTTATTCACACTGTTAAATGGTTCCTGTTAAATTGCAACCTAGAAAAATGTCCAGTCTGCTCCAGTAGTTCAGAAATCCTTGTGGTTCTGGTGGCTTTTCCCACTCTCAGTTCAGGATGCCTAGGAGAGAAGCTGTTAGCAGGAAGGCACCCAGCATAATCTGAAAATAATGTTCTCTGGATAAGTAATAGGGAACCCACTCAAACCACCACCTGCTCTTGAAAATCTAGACCAGGATGTTTTCTTGCCTGTCTGAAAGGACTGTTCTTTCAAGAACCAGTCACCAGTGCTTTGGACAGCAGTTAAGAGGATTTCCTCATGATATTTGTAGAGATGATGTTGAATATATGTAGTCGAATATATGTAGTTAATTTTTTTTTGGCTTAAGTTCATGTGCATCGCTGTAGCTATAAAGCCTCACAACATTGTAGGGCTGAAGTTCCAACAGCAGCATTTCAGGGATTTGAAAGGAAGAATAAAAATCGCATAGCGACCTAGTATCCCAAAATTTTTACCACAGATAAGTGTTGTGCTCTAGACGTTTTGCTTGGCCCAGCTTGTGAGATATAGGTACACAGCCATGGAGTCCTGCATCCTCCAGTCAGAGGGCTGGAGGATGTACAGAAATGCCTCCAGCTGATGGGCATCTGCAAGGCAGCTATTGGAAAAAACAGAAGCTGCCCCCTTTCTGACTGCTCCTGCTATGGAGACCTGGAGCTGAGGTGTTCTTTGGACTGAATGAGGCTGAAACAGGTGTCTGGTGTGGAGGCAGCAGCAGAAGAGCTGCAGAAAACCTCCTTGATTAGCCACTCAACATATCTAGTGCAACTTTTCAGATCGAGAGCCTAAGGACAGTGAGTACATTTGGATGACTCACTGAGGTGGGACAGGGTGGAGAGGCTAATCCCTGTCTGCTCCTAAACAGTACAAAAAGGAAGATCCAAAACAAGCAAATCATCACCAACCTCCAAGGAGTCAAGGAGATGTTCTGGTGGATAGCTGGTGTCTCTCCTCCTTCGTATCCTCGCAAGGGATCCTGGACTGGACACTTGGAACACACATCTTGATGCCTGCTGATGGCCTGGCTGCTTGGACACGGTGAGTATACAAGTGTGGGGAAATAATTTTTACTTTAAAATGCAATCATTTCCCCCTCCTTCAAGATCCTGCAGTGAACTTTGCTGCACTGTTGCAACACTATTTCCTACATTTGTTCAAAGAGGAAAAGATAGTTCAGGACCCTGCTTTAACCCTAACATGAGTCAGTCCAGTGTGCAACCTCAGTCACATCCAGTGGTGAATCCAGACCAGCACTCAGGGAGCTTGAAAGAAGGGAGTAGTTCAGGAGGGAGCTGAGAAGAGAGGATCTGATAGGAGGAGGATAAAGCTGCTCCCAGCCCTGGCAGTGCCTGCAAGGAGGTGCGAAGGTGAGAGATGCTTAAAATGCAGCGGTCAGCTCTCTGTCCCAGTGATGGCTTGAGAAAACTGGGATGCTAGGGGTGGTCTCTGCTACAGCAAAGAGCATGTCTGGAGCCTGCTGAGGAGGAAAAGCAGCTTGCATGTAGATCTGTGTTGTTGTTGTATAGCTGAATGAAAGCATAAATCAGCTCTCCCCTCACCCTGCCCCCCCTCCTCTTTCCGTGTCCCTTAATACATGAAAATAAGGATCCTTTATGTGAATAAAAGTAGAAGGCGCCTCTTCTAAGTATGTTTTAAAAAGCCAAAAATAGTCCCGAAGTCTCAACCAAAAGCGAACATAGCCAGAATTTCTCTGGAAAATAGCTGAAGTGGAGTGTGGGGGGGCAGAACTGACGTTCAGACAGGGGCTGCCTGTGCAGGCGGGCATTTCTCCTTGCCCCAGCCCGGCTGCTGCCCTGCCCCGCACCCTGCCGGGGGCTCCGCTCTGGGCTTCCCTGTCCTTCATCTGGCAGTTCTTGGCAGCTCTGGCGCAACGTGTTGTTAACAGCAGTCCTAATTAATGGGGAACATGTGTGTGTTGCCGAAATTCGCCCCCCCCCCCCTCCCCCCGTTTGGTGGAAATACCGTAAAACTGTTTATATCCACTATAAAAGGGGCGGGGGAGGGGTTTACTATCTTCCTATCCCAAAGGTTTCCTTTACCTCAGATCAACCCATTTTGGGAACAGGCACTTCTCTAATCCCTGGGTGCCTTTTCCTAAATGCTTTCACACATCTGCACCACTCTGTCCTGCATTCCTGCCATACCATCATCTTGTCCTAATGAAAAATAGCAGACTTCAACCCTGCCAAGTCCTTTTTTTTTTTTTTCTAACAAAATCCTGTTTATCAAAAAGAATTTCAGAAGTTTGTTGATTTTTTCCATTCATTAACTTAAATTTTTGAAAAAAAAAAAATTAAGAAACTTTTGCTTTCCCAACTGTTTTCCCTTCTTGAGTAATAAGAAAACAAATGTTTATATACCATCTGCCACCAGCATGTTCCCCAGATGATCTGGCAGACTTATGTCTTCAGTTCACCCCTAGCTCAAAAATAAGGGTCCCATGTCATAGGTGACTTGCTCTGCAGCACAAAGACTGTTTTGGTTGGCTTAGAAATAAACACAGGAAGAGCAAAGCAAAGCATAGATCTGTCCTCAGCTGGTGCTGAACACTGAGAGGATAAGTGAGCCCAGTGCAATGCAGAATTTCTCTAATACCCTGTGAGTGTTGTAGGGCTCAGAGGACAGAGACACACTGTGGCAGGGCTGTGCTGAGATCGTGTACTCTGAGTAAGCTGGACCCTGGCAGCCCTCTGAGGTGCGCTGTTATGCAAAGCACACAGACCCACACAGTTCATTGCAGCCAGGCCTGGAGCAAGGACCACTTCCAGACCTCCCCAGGGTACACAGTGATGCTGCAGGACATCCCTATAAAGCTGTGCGTGGCCTTTCCTTGATGCACAAGCCATAGTGACACCTGTAGGAGTCCTTTCACAGGGGGGTGAGTAAAACCCAAGACATGGGAAGAGAGCCCTAATGAATCTGATCTTCTTAAGGGGGCAGATATTCCTGCTCCTATTTTATAAATGTTGAATAAGAAGGAAAGATGGACAAAAAAGCGTAGAGCTGGTGAAAGTTGGTGGAGAAATCCATAGTGCAATACTCATCTTTTGAAGTTTCCTAGTGCCAGGATGAGGAGAAGCAGCTGATAACCTTCTGGATTTCCCCAAGATCTGGAGAGGCTTTCACATCTTCAGTACTGGAGCATCATCCTTGGGTGGGTTCCCTGCAGCTGGATAGATAAGGTGGGCTGCAGGCTAAACAAACAGCACAAGGGCTGTGGAGTTGTCCTTTGGAATTCAGGTTGCGTGCATGCACTGGTAACTTGGAAAAAACCTGTCATATCCTGATGAGTCTGGAAGGAAATATTATCCTAGACTGTAACCAGGTTCCTAAATGTGTTTGCTGAAGGTCCTGGGAGACTGGGTATCAACAAAGAACAGCTGTCCAGTCTCTTCTGGAGAAGGACATTTCTGAACAGAGATGTGGGGATTACCTGCTTTGGAAAGAGTGGCTTCATCCAGCTACTCCTTGAACTTTGATTGCCGTGGTAAGCTTTTGGAGACATATAGAGTACATAGGAGGGGAGCAGAATGATGAATAGCAATCAGTATGCAATTTTGGCTTAGGGCAAAGTTAAATCTTACATTTTCCAGGAGAATGTTATTTCTGGTGGTTTTGGTGTTTTGCGTTAAAGAACAAGTTCTGAAATTCCATAGATAACACTTTTTCCTACATTTGCCCCAAACGGGAAAAAAGAGAAGACCATTCGTAAAACCTTGTCCTTTGTTTCTTGTGGAAGACAGCAGAAAATTTGAGACCAAAGCATCAAATGTTTCACTTCTCATCAAACCCATGGAAATGTCATTTTTTCCAGGTTTACCAGAGCCACAAATATGTTCACATAAGCCGATACTACCAGTACAGCTAATGGGCAGGTCCACAGCCAGCATTAGTTGGCACTGCCCTGGGGTATACTTGTTACCTTAGCAGCTTGCCAACCAGGGTATCATTTTCCAGATGATTTGCATGGAACTATGACAATTTGTATCCACTGAGGACCTGGCCAACTTGAGTGATACCCACCTAGGAGGACTTGCTTTTGCAGAGCTTTACCCTTATCTTCTAAACAAACTTGCCTGAAGTGACTCACCTTTTTGTCAGGTTCTCAGCTGACCTGACTTTCCTCCATGAAATTATTTATTTAAATGCGTGACATTATGTCCACGGCAGTGCATTGTGTGACTTTGTGACATATCTAGCAAATTTCCACTGGGAGGGTCCAGTCTTGGTGAAACTACAGCGCAGAACACGGCAGGGGTACATTGCTTTGCAGGATGAACAGGAAAAAAAAAAAAAAAAAAAAAAAAAAAAAAAAAAAAAAAAAAAAAAAAAGGGAAGAAAAGCAAGCAAGTGGATGAAACTAGTGGAATCCTAAGATGAAAGAAGAGATGGGGTCATTGCTGAATGGCTATAACAGACCTCGGCTGAGGTTACTGATCTGTGACAACCTTGAAATCTTATAGATACTCTGTTTTTTCCCCACAGTCTGCCAAGACCTCGCTGACACATTCAGCATAAAAAAAGAGCCAGCGTATGCTGGTTTCTGGATAATCTTCCTCTAATGTATTTGGTGCTTTAGCATGCAGAAAGAGAAGGCTCAATCTTTTTGTTTTTTATGAGAAGCTGGTTAGTCCTCCTAACCCCTTTTGGTCCACAGACTGAACCTATCCAGTTCCCATCTTTAGTGCCTTCAGGCAAGGGGAGCTTTCCTAAGTGTGCTATTTGTGATGCCTTCAGGGCTCATCCCAATACACATATACATGTAGTCTGTAACACCTTTCAAAGAAATACCCTTACCAGCATGACCCATTGTTTTCTGGACACTGGTGTCTAAGCAAATATGGTTGCCAGCTTCAGGTGTCGAAAACTGCACTTGCTTTTAGGAAGAGCAAGGCAGGAAAAATTGCTGTAAAGTTGGGAATTAAAAGATAAGAAGTACCAGTGGTGGGCTGAGAAAGCCACAGCATGCTAGTGCTCAGAAATGTCCACAGCCAAGCCTAGGTTCATCTCAAAGAGGGTAAAAATCCAAAATGGTTGGATCTGGGGAGGTGTACTCAAAGAGGAGAACAAACCCGCCCATTTTGGGTTTTCCCACAGTTGAGAGTGTCAAGCCATGTGTGTGCAGTTGGCTTCTCATCACCATCCCACCCAAGCCTGTCTCCTCTGGTGCTACCCTCCTCTGTGAAGGTACCTCTGCTGCGGCTGAGGAGAAGCTGGGTGGGGTGAGGGAGCTGCTGTTCAGTGACCATGCACACCCGGAGTTGTGCTGTAGCATTTTCTCACCAAGTCTGGCTTGTTTCAGCTATGCTTGCAGCCCTACATGTCTTTTTTTTGTTTTTTTGCTGGACACTGACTTTGAACTCCACATTATTTTTCTACTTCAATTCTCTTGGCAAATGACTCTTCAATTTAGGCCTCCCCATATCCCCTCTCTGTTTCTCTTTCTCTTGGATCTTAGCCACTATTGGGGTTTTAACCAGGGTCTTTGACAGACATCTTCAAAGTAACCTGTTTCCATATTCAGCCTGAGATCAGTTGTAAGTTATTCTGTGGCCAGCCTTTTTTTCATGCAATCTCTGCTTTAGAGCATATTGCTTATATGTTTCTTCTTTGTGGGCAGAGAAAAAGGCATTCCTCTGATTTCTGGCCTGTGGTATCAGAGCTAGATTTCTCCCTGCCAAGCACCTCAGGACTAGCAGCTGTCAGACATAACTTATGTCAGACATAAGGTTGCCAGTCTGACTCGTCCCACAGTGATCCTATAGCTTTCTAGGTACAGCATGGAGTACTATAAAAACTTTCCATATTTTTAGTATTTCAGCCTTGGTAAAACATCCAACTACATTGTGAAGCCACCAGCTATAGCTTTTTTTTTTTTTTTCTGGTGTTTAGCAACCACCTAACACTTTCATGGTCTTTAGATAAACCTGTCTCAGCTACGTCTCCTTCAAAAAAAAAAAAAAAGAAACAGACCTTGCAACGGCAGCTCCCTCTTTGAAAAGAGAGGTGCAGGGCCCCTTTGAGAACCTGGTACATCCCATCTGGACCTGTTTAGAGTGGTGAGAAGGCGTGGCACTTGGCATTAATAGAAGGTGAAAGAAGCACTCAGCAGGGCTTCCGGATGCCTGTGTGATCTTCTGTGAAGGAGGGTGTTAGATAGAAATGGGGTAAAGGAAGAAAG
This sequence comes from Oxylabes madagascariensis, assembly GCA_013400675.1. Classification (NCBI taxonomy): domain Eukaryota; kingdom Metazoa; phylum Chordata; class Aves; order Passeriformes; family Timaliidae; genus Oxylabes; species Oxylabes madagascariensis. The sequence continues at coordinate 54,690 of VYZR01026038.1, forward strand.
CAGAAGAAGGTCTTTGCTGGGAAAAGGATGAGGGGTGGTTCTGTGTCAGGTATTTCTCTGAAAGCTTCCACAAATCTGGGCTGAAGAAGACTACTACAGTCAGTAGAAATATTAGTGTATTGTCTTCCTAAATTCATATAGGCAGATGAGGAAAGGTAGGGAGGAGATCTCCAAAAGATGCCTCTTTTCCTCTACCATGAGAGAAAATATACAGGGAGACTGGATTTTATAAAGATTTAAAAATAAGGAGAGGCTCTTCCATTATGTCTTTTATGCAAGTCCAGAAGGTGAAGGCCCTGCAGGCTGAGCCACTAAAGGCAATCTCTAGGCAAAGTACTTCAGGAAATTGTTGTAGGAGACAGCTGAAGTGACTGATGGCACAAGAGATGGCAGATGAATTTGGGAGATAACTGGAGATGTGAGAAAAGTCAGATGTGTATCTTAAGGCACACCAATTGGGAGTTAACTAACACAGGGTACTGAAGTACCATGTTGCTGGATGAGGGCTGTCAGTGCTCCTCTGCAGCCCAGGGGTAAATCAAACTCTGATTTCCTGTGCTTAGAGGGAAACCTGGGATGGATGGGCAGGAGGGGTGAAAATTGCAGCAATTCCAGCAGTTTTGAAAACCAGGTGACTTAGGAGAATTTGAGAGAAGGCAAATTTCTGAACCTCTAAAAAACCTATGTGATTGCTGATTTTCCTTCATAAGTCTGATTCAAACCTGCTCAAATTGTGTTAGTTCTTGCTATTTGTAGCCTGCAGCTTGACTTACAAAAAAAAAAAA